>JTDE01000014.1:362980-395993 GCA_014338405.1 Paragonimus skrjabini miyazakii
AGAGCGAAACTCGAGTCTAGTGCTTCTTTTCGAAAGGGGCCGACTGGATAGTCTAGGGGGATGCGACAGCTGCGATCAATTGTGAGTGATGTTCAACTTGAAATTCTCCAAATATGCTGATATTACATCAAGGGCTATCGTTCTATATGTTGCAATGTCGAATTCACCATCTTTCTCACTATCCATCTCACAGTGCATGCTACTCCTTACCGTCAACTTATTTTTCGATGCAAACCGACTTGTTGAAGTTATGTGCAGGCGTCAAGATAATGGTTCCCCTAATCCTGTAGAATAATGTGGTCTAATATATCAGTTAGCTGGGATATCGTCCGTCAACTTTCATTGCTCCCATGCATCACTACGACTAACCTTCCTTCGTCATTGATCAGGCTTGTCAAAATGTTTATGCAACTCGCCAAACGAATGATCTTATCACAAGGTCATGAGAAGGAAACTCTATCGCTGTCACTCAGTTCATTCTCCTCACAGAACCATTTCGAAAACAGCGATCTATCAGCAAGGTGATCCCTGTTTTCATGCTGTAAAGTTGGATCACATTTCCTTGCTACGTGATGGGACAACTTAACTTGAATTTGACATATGTCGCATAGCTCCAAAGTGGCTAACACGCAACCTTGACTATGAATGGCTTGGCCGGTAACCGGATCACTGTTCAATCGTGAGGACATATCACATCCATTTGCAAGCTAAAATGACATGGGGCATGCAGTTGTCAAAGTTCAGTGAATTTTACTACCAGTAATATTGCACTGAATATTGTTGTCATAAGATACCGTGGATAGTGAATGTAAAATAGAAACAACGAATATACTGGTAAGTTAGAGACCACTACAATTTCGAACAAAACGTTTTCTAAACGAACGGCTGTCAGCAATATCATAATCTACCAACAAGATATCACAGGATCAAACTCATCCAACTTATGAGAATCACTCTGGTTTGGCACCTTTCGTTTTCCATTGAACTACCACATAATAAGAGACCAAATTAAATTTCCTGGTAATCCTTCAGACGGAGTTCAGCTCACAATCAATGTACTCTTTGAACGGACTGGGAATTATGTGTTATGTCTTAGTGAATTTTCAGCCTGGAATTCTCGTTATTTTGGCAAATTTGTAAATATGGAGTAGTGCAATTCAATACCTAAATCAATATTAACAACTAGGAAAGGTAAGTACAAAATTGGATGTCATCTAAACATCATCTGTCGGTTCATAATGTTAGTAAAACGAAAATATGATGACTTTATGAGTGGTTCGTGCACGGCGCAGGCAATAGCAAAATTTAGTGGGTTTACTCGCTGAGACAATGGCTAAACCACGCCGCGGGACAAAGCATAACAGTTGACGGTGGAAAACATGCACACACAGAGGTGTTTCGTTTGTACGTACCGTTAGGCATAATCGAAAGCAGCATATGACCTTAGTGGGGACGACTCTTATAGACTCCTCCAAAACAGCACCAGGGAAACCTTAGTAAACTTCACAAGATTAACCAATTCGCTGCTCTGGCTTTATGTTCCGTTATCTACGATATGTTTGTGAGCGTGTGTCCGTCTGTGAGTTCAGACACTCTACCATCGAATGACAAAAATAGCGAGAAAATGTCATCACGGAAACTAATAGCGAAGGCAGCATAAAGAAAGTTAGCGGTTGAAATGAATCCTCCTATATGTTAGTTATAATTAGTGTCCACAATTGTGAACAGGTTTGTAAATTCACTGTGAAAATGGACAGTTTCCAACCCGATGGATCATTAGGAACATCAACCGAACAACAATCTAATAGCAGCATACTGACATTCCGGTTACTTTACTAAGTAGCGATAGTAAAGCATACAGAATGTATGTGATAGAAAAACAAAAACATACTCCAGCTGGGCACGAATGCAATCACATCAAGTATTATTTCATCAATATTACAACAGCTCGGTTGGTTGATTCAACATTTAACGTTAAGTATCGAGTGTAGATCAACGTAGCTTTGTTGATGACTAGTAACTTTGAGCTACGATTGTGATGTAATTTTGAATGCGCTGAGTTGATCAATTTGATATCCTGTTGACTTGAGCTGTCTGGCAATTGATAATGTGGAGTGCTGAGCAGCGGGTTCATCGGTTTAATGTTTTAAATAATTTGGAAAGTTATGATTTGTATGAAGGTTGCATTCGATCGGATACATTTTCAATGTCGTCTACGGAGTTGGTGTCCAAGAAGAAATCGCCAAATCTAACAAATTTGCACGTCGATACCAGTTCATTGTACAAATTTGTGGAAACCGAAATCCACACTGATACGCCGGATCAGGCTGGAAAACTAATTCAGAGAAAATTGTAACAACACCAAACAGTTGACCTGTAGTTCAGTCTAGAGCTGTCTATCACGACCAGCCATCGTGTGTGTGTTATAATGATGATTTAAGTGTGTGCAAATTCTGCAGTCGACTCGCTCCGTGCAGACGCAGCTTGGCGTTCCAGACTCAAGCTGGAAGTTCACAACCCCACCCATGGGCGTTAGCAAGTCCAGTCTGATTATGTACACGATAAAATGAACTAACGTGTTATGCTACGCAATTAGATGATTGTCGATCGCTTCTGTTTACGTAGCCATTACTGCGACTGCAGTATCCTTAAACAATCTCTTCAACAAGCTGAGAAACACATCCCTTGCAGTTTCAGTGGGGTTTACTTGGGCAGTACAGAGCGACAACAATCCCAGAGGATAGCGGACCACTCTCCAAACTTGTTCAAACAAATGAGCAGGCAAAAATATCAAACCAGTGAACCCGTTGCATGACACATTATATCACCAATTTCTAGACACCTTAGAACAGCTGAGTATTAAGTCGACTCATTTGACGAACTCAAAATATTGTTATGCAAATGTAACCAAAACGTGCTAGTCGTTAAGAAATCTATGATGATCTACTAGTCACTGGTCAACGTTGTCTGTACGAAGGCTGTTGAACCGATCCACCGAGTTGCTGTAGTGTTGCTGACATAATGCTTGGTTTGATTGCATGCGTGTCCAGTCACAGTCTACTTCTTTTATTCTGTCGCAAATATTCTGTTTTATGGTTGCGACTTGTGAGACTAAACGAGATATTAGTAATAGGTCGCCCCATTTACTACATTGCTTATATCCCATCTTCTGAATGCCCATAATGGCAATCAGGAACTAGATGAGTCACTTTAGCGAAGTAATACTCTAAATGTTCCAGTAAAATATATTCCTCGTTTTCTGGTTGATAACCCATATTTTCACTCTGTGCCCATCGTATTTTATGCGCACCGACTTCAGTTCACCTTCTTGGTTGTTTTGAAAGTTCATTCACTGATGCTGAACTAATGCCGGTTAAAGAAGAAAATCTCTTTAAAAAGCGCCCTATATGAATAACTAGTAGTTATCAGAGAATGAGGACTGAAACCAATGCCACTGAAGAACGGGTAACCGGTTACGTAATCGGCGAGTTTGCCAAGGCAAAAGCAGTCGGAGTAAGCTCTTCAGAAAATTCTATCCAGCTTTTGCATATTCAAGACTACCGTTCAAGTACGCTGCATAAGAAGTGCAATATTTACAGATAAAAAACATTGAAAATTCTATCATCAGTGTTAAATCAGACGTTAAACGTATAAAGAGCAAATTATTCTTTGGAGGCCTGCGCTGTTTTGTGATAGATTTCCCAAACTTTTCATTGTCAAACCATCACGAGTTTTCATCATTATAAACATGGTTTAAAAAGGGAGGAAAAATATTTTTGTATACATCCCTAGGGGCATTGAAAAAAATCGACAATTTCTTTTTGTCGCCTGAGGGTTTCAGCTGGTGACAATTTGCGAAGTCATTTTAAACATAACGGAAGATATGGACTCATAAACCAAGCGAACTAAGGGAGGCCAAGTGTTTGCATCTGATAACAAACGTTCTAAAAACCACTGTATATGAGTCATCCCACCCTTGCCTCCAATGCGTGCATTTTATAAGCAGAATACCTACCTCGTAGCACAGGAGAGGAAGGTAATTTTAGACTGTCGCAAAGGTCACACAAGGAGTCTATGAAACACACGGAACTATCAAATAGGTATGAAAGTGCTGTACTGGATATTGAAGGCGTCGATGATTTGTTTGCCAGTCTGCTGGTGTAATGTGTTATATGTAAAAAAAACGGTGACACCTGGAATCACTAATAACAGTTACCAGCAGACCAGTCATTGTATCCTGGACTGGCTTAAATGTTATTCAGAGGTCCAGTGACTGATAATCATTTGGATGGTATCCATTAATCGGATCAATGAGGTGTATGTTGCCGTTGTTTGACTGTAAAATTCTCCAAAGCTTTGGTTAGTTTTGGATTACTGGGCTTTCGTATATACACAGCAGTGAACACGAAAAATGTGAACAAATAATAAAAGCCATATTATGAGCTTGATTTCAGACCGATCAACTTGACAAGTCGACAGTTTAACTTTGGTATACGTGTTCTGTTGGATACCACACACAAATCGAATATGCCCTGATTTAAACGACATCGAAGTTCCTTATTTGACACTGATTGAAATCACTCATTATAACAAGATAATTGTGAACACGGTTTTTTTTAACTTCGACTCTCATGAACCACAACCGCGTAACAAATGAGAGTGGTATGTAATCAAGAGTTAAACTTAGGATACTCCCATTCAAGCCTGTGAGCTCCTTGTGAACGAATTTAATTGGTGTTCTTTGTCTTCCACATCGTAAGACCTTGGCCATTCTTGCAACGATTTGCACAACTGATTTGATTGATGGAGTATACGTGTATGAGTGTATGCGTGTACCTCGTCGTGCATGCGTGTACGAGTTATCGCGAAACCGGATTTAAACATGTGCCACAAGTACCTCGTCACCGTCAGTTAACATTAATGGTTGATTTATCTTCCAGATACTTTGTGGACTATTCAGTCTGAAACTCGACTTCTTTCCAGGCATTGTCAAGGTGGTCAGATTGTAGCAATAGAGTGTTATCTAAATGGTGCGTTGTATGTTTTAGTCATACCTTCAGAGTATTCGTTCAGTGACTGTTCTGGTTGCATTTCAGTTGTAACATTATGACAAACAATTGTTTTGCAACGGCTAGATCATCTTTCACTTTAGAATAAATAGTCTTAGCGAAATAGTTAGAAATGCTAAACATTGAAATACTAGATCCTAAAAATACCAAAACCATTGAATACAAAAACAAAAGTAGCAGGCAATACTAGTATTTCAAATTGAACACCACTCACAATCGATTACAGTCTTCGAGATAAGATAAGGTTTTCAGTCAGCCTACTTAGTAAAGAAACAATAGACTAAAGTTTCGTTTTTACTAGAACTCATCGTTAGTGCCTATCCTTTCTCCGAGCCGGAATTTGCACCTCGACCCCCATGTTTATGAGATTAACATGTTTAATATAAAGCCAGTAACTTTATACAAAGTATGACCGATCAATCGTATCTAAACCCAAAAATTTCACGCTGAGTGAGTGGTGTTTTACTATTACTACTATTGTTTGAAAGGTATTTAGTCAGTAAAAATGAAAAACTAAACAATCGGGTGCGGAACAAGACCACTTCAATCAATAACATTTTGCAACCCGTTTTACAACGGTCAACTAACTGAGTGTCTTCTTTTTGATATAATTTGAATACATATGTTTTCCATGAGAATTTATGAATTGCCTATCTGTTTTATGCTTCACGGGGCTTATGTCGTAGATTTTAGTTCAAGGCTACGCGTAGACGTTCCAGCACTTTTTTATTAAGGTATAAAAAGCCCACTTCGGTCTACTACTATTGCGTATACAGACGGAGACAATGTTTTGTTCGAAGATTATATTTGAACAATATATGCTGGTAGTGAGGGCAAAATTTGTCTTACAATCACGAGGATAGGAGAGGCTGTAGTCCGAATTCATCTTGGTATTATTAATCCAATTATCAACTGATATAAAATCCTGCCAAAAACGAACTAGGATTTATCCGTGGTGAAATATTTTGCTGCAAACAATTTTGTGTTGAGTTATCGTGACCTACGAACTTAACTTATCATCACTGAGGATGACTTCAATTCAAAAATCTCTTCATATTATCTCTTTATTTTATATGGTATTCTGCTCACTGTTAATATGAGTTAAATAGTTGGGATGTCCACACTGATTTCCGTTACTTTGTTCATCACATGTGATTTGGTAGCTGTCTATGATAATTTGGTTCATTTCAATTGGGAAACATGTAACCAACATGTAACCTACTGTCGGAATTCTTACAAGGTAGTCTTGATAACCATTGAGCTGCTGACCTCACGTTGAGCGTAAGCGAACTCGAAAGTGATGTTTCTTTTCAAATAAACTGGTTGAATTGTATGCCTAGGTGGATGAATTGCGACTGAATGTGAGCAGTGGTTAGTGTAAACCAACTAGCTCGTTCACTGTTTATCGGCATATATATGTATATTGCACAGTATTGAACCATACCCATTCAAAGTAGCAACGTAACACTCAGCCATTGTCTACAGCTGAACATGGTTAAATACCGGAAGCTATGACAATGTCATACTGTTTTGCTTGACAGACTGAAACTTACTGGCTCTCATTAGAGGCACAGTTAGTCTTCACACATTCCGTGTTTTCTTACTGTGTTTATCGCAATATTGTTTGAGTAATAAAAACACGTATCAAACATTATATTTTGTTACTGTTAACTAGAATGGCGTTTTGGTGATAAACCGAGCATCCTTCAAACTTGACTGCAGTTTTCGCAATCCCCTGGGCTTTCACACAGACCCTTTAATAAACAAATACGCATTCGGATTTCGTCTAGTACAGGGCTCATCAGTAGTACTTAATCTTGAGATATTACTTTTAGGAGAAGTTCTTAGTGCAGGTTCATCAACGTATTGCGTCTACTATCAAGACCGTCGGGAAGTCTGAGCAGTACTTACGGGTGAACGTGGCTGAACACATGGATATTACAACTCGGTCGTGTCAAATGTGAGGTCACTGAAGTAGTGGTTACCTTATGGAAGCTGACTTGGTGGTTACGTTGTGGGAACATGAGAGCATTTTAATTCCCGAGTGTAAAAAGAATATGCGTTATGGACAGACTTTGTAGAAGATGAACCTCGAAACTAATGCTTCTGTTCAAATGACGCTATCCGAAGTACCTATGGGGATGTTGAGATCAAATATGCATGGCACTGGATTTATACCTTGTTTCATGCTGCTGTCTATTTATGTCAAAACTTATCATTCTAAGTTATAAACTAATAAGAGTATCTTAAAAATATGAGCAGCTAAATAACTATTTCGCGCGCTGTATGAATAATGTTCACTCCCTTATGAATTCAAAACTCGTTAAATCAGGTTTATAGCAAATTGTGTAAAACTGGCGCCTTACAGGAAGCAACACCGGATTCATGCATACGTACACTTGAACCAGGTATAGGCAGCTGGGTGGTCCTATTGAGTATAAACGTTTTTTCTAAGATACTCAGGCACTGTAGTCTTAATTTGGACAAATTACTAGTAACAAAAAAGCAGAAGGCAACCAGGACCGGATGAGTGAACTATTACTGGAAACATTACTACTGAAGCAAAATCAATGACAACGTTAACATTATTCAGCTCTTTACGAAGTTTTGATCCGTTCATTAATTTCTTAAAAACACAAGAAAACATGTTACGAATTATAGATATAAAACCAGCGAATTTAACACAAACTGTGTATAGCGAAAACAATCAAACGAACCAATCAATATAGTGTTATTATTTCGCACACTAATGAAGCAATCAGCCTGGGTTAGCATCTTCTGTGCGCGCGAAAATGACCAATATTATCTAATTAGCAACGCTTCACACATCGTTAACAGCCTCGGACGATGATCAGGTAACAGTTTATTGACCGGCTCAGTTTGGTGACCAAGTGGGTGACTTGTTCACATGTTGTTGTTGAATGTGACATGTAAAAAGTTTAATTATACATCAACTACTGGTGAGAATAAGTCGGGATACTACCATCTCGCAACATGTCTGGGACCTTTTTCAGGCATAACACAACTGTTTCTTAATAGCACTGTCAGAACGACTGGCAATCATACCTGCAAAAGAAAAGTCATCAGCAATTTTTGCACATTATGCCATTTATGAACATTTTGCTGCATCACATCAGATACATACAGCTGTCTGTGGATTTGTTTAGTGAAGTTCAATGGACACTCCGAAACTAAACATTAAAATCTATAACAATAAGCACACACATGCAAACATCAATGCGCATCAGCTGCCAGAGCAGTTTTACACTCATGAGAGTGTAAAAGTCTACGGAGTCATTGTCGAACTTTGTGAGGTTAGACATATAAAATACCATGGGAATTCGCGTTGGACTTCTAAGCAGGGGCATACAGTTCAAGGGTAAGGATAATTTTACATATTGCCGGGGTCTAACTAGAGGAAGATCAAGCTCCGCAGAGTGACTAGGAGATATAAGAAACGTAATATGGCGGCATAAAAATGAACAGGTGAAAAATTAGACACCTATTACAAAATGTAGTTTGTTTTAGCCGCTGCACGTTGCTCAACTTTTACTGATAAGTGGTTTGGCGGACGCGATAATTATGAAGAGACCCAATCGTATTTGGGCAGTCAGTCGGCTGGATCATTTGGCGGATTCCATATGACACAGCTGGTTGTGTGGGTAATTAGGTCCAAATGTGGAATTCCTGATCTCTCGACGTCATTTTGTAGCTCAGCTAGTGGAGTAGTTGGCACCTATGAGCATGCTGTTTTTTTCTTTGGTTCGAATCCAGCCGAAGTACATAATTTTCGTAATTAGGTATCTTCTAGGCTTCTTAGTTTGTTGTTCAGTTGTCCGATGTACACAACACTTGATGTTAGCTTCTACACGGTGCTTAGGTACAAACTGAATTTCTAGGTTCCCTTGATCCCATTCGTTAATAACCCTTTTGCAACATCTTTATTCTCACCGATTACCAGCACAAAATATCATCATGTATGAAATATTCCTATAGTACAACAACACAAAGGGTCACAAGTAGGTGCCACAAGAAGGCTGAGAAGTGCATTCGTTATAAAGCAGACGAAATACCTGATCCAGCCGTTTATGTCAGTAAGGGGCAGGACAAGTAATACTGATTATGTGTTCATTAGGGAAGGCAAATAATTTAACCTAAGATTATGCAGTAATATGTCGAACGAGTTGGTGGGATCATCAACACGATTTACTTCAGTGATGCGCCTTGTAGTAGACGAGATGCAAGTTCTCTTGCGACCTCACTTGCATCAACCGCTTGATACGTGTTCAGCCATTCTTTGTATGAAGTCTCAGTCCGTTCTGCCAAAAGATACGCTATTGAAACTGTAAGTAAACTAATAGATTACGGAACGAACTGTGCAAACTATTGGGTTACCATTGTGAAAAAGTCGAGCAACGCTTCTACTGAAAATGAGCAACCACAGTTCAGTCATAGAGCAGGTACTTGCTGAGAAAGCTGGCTTTTTCAATTCTTAAAGTCTTGTTCTCTAGAAAGCCTAAAAATTCGGCTTCATTGACCTCTGTCTACGAAGGTTGACAGATCTTTCGTGATATTCCTACGTATGTAAAGTCTAGGATGCCATTTTACAAACAGTTATCAAGATAGGTCTGTCGGGTTCTGTAAAATGGTAACTGATACCGAATATACTATTTGACTGTTGTGGTTCGTTCAATCCTGAAGTCATTTTCACAAGGACTAGATTCAGTGAGCAACGCATTGCTTCCCTGTAAAAAGAAGGCCATTGAATAGTAAAAAGCCATTTAATATGCACAGCAGTAAACTTTCTCTGTAATGACTTGCTGAATTACACAAAGATAACGAAAATGAAATAACGCAATATTAGTCTCGCTTTCGAAGTGTAATAATTTCATAAAGTCAACATCGGAGACCTGTATCTTTTTCGAACTGTTGTTATAGTCTTCAAAGTAATTGCAAGTTGATGAGACAGTTCCTCATTAGGGGAAGTAAATATTTGTCGAAGACTATGGAGAATGTGTGCAGATCAACTCGTAAGTTTACAAAACGCTGAATGGTTTATACAACGAACTGGTCTTACTAAAATACCATGCTTTAATGTGTTCCATGCACCTCTTTACTGTGTTTTGCGATCTTTATTTAGCGCAATACCAGGTATAAGCATGCAGTAGTAGAATTTGGGGACTCACTGAGAATTGCTTCTGTTTCTAGATATCAAAATTAGCTTGGCTGTTTGTGTCAACCTTGAATATATCCCGGAGAATTGTTCTCATTTTAAGCTCATAATCTTGAGCACTTTAACATGACTCTTGTTCATTTGAATAACAATGGTACATTGTATTCCCGTACAAGCTATAATGTTTCACAATGTTTGAGCATTACTTGGCACTTCTAATGGAGGGAGTGGGTCAGAAACTGGTGCAAAATATTGACCAGGTTCACCTGAGGTCATTCTTCATTCTGAAGTTGCACTTGTATTTGAAACCAGTCCATTCTTTAGTGAAAATTTGCTAGCTTCATACCAAAAGACAGAATTTTACACAGCTTTACTCAAATTGAACTGATAATAAGGTCTTAGTTTTAGTATTTAGTAGTGCGTCTCCAAAAATATTCTCAGATGTTGTAGAATTCACTAACATCAGGCTACTAAACGTGTGGTTGTGAAACCGTCATTAGTTCTAGAATATTTATTCGGTGAATTTTCATCTACGTTTCATAGTTTATGTTAAGTGACGAAGTTGCTCTGTAGAAAAGTCCAAACTTGTCAGGTTAACGAACTGGCAAATTATGCCTACAGAATAAATGGTGAATAGATATTTAGGTACTCAACGTCGTTTCATATTAAGATTTGGTAGCAGTTACTGTTAAGCAGTTTGGAAGACTTCAGAAATTACAGGCCCAACAGCGAATAATTTTGGATTTTTGTTGGATTCCAACCAGTGAAGGAAACAGCGTGCATAAACATCATAAGCGCTCTATAGCTAATTTACAAAGCCACAGCGGAAGTTCAGAAATTGCACACTTGGATTCAGTTACTCACTCAACCCATTGTGTTAAATGAGATTCACTAAATGCTTCAGAGGATAGACTAGCAAAACCTGGAGACTTATTTGGTTTGCTCCTGAATCCACTAAAGTTGTGTAGTTCGAATCTAGCCGAGGTCCAGGCTTTCCACTTACGTTTCGTACAATTTCTAAAACCTACCAAGTTACTTATCGGTAATACAGTTTCACTATCCATCTCTAGCACTGGTGGTGTCCAACAACATATGAAGAAGGGGTTTTCGAATTGTACACGTTTCACCCACACTTGATGCATTTCATATAGACCTTATACATATTTCCATCTAATTTCATTCACCCACATTGCGTCAGTGCTCCATGCGGCCACTGGGTTAACTTTGGAAAGCGGCAGACAGTTAGCTAACGTGGCCAAAGTGTGCTGTTAAAAGGCATACACATATCAATAACACTCAACATTAGTCACGGTGATTTCCGAATTGGATGTATATTTCTCAGTGTATATGTTGGAAGTGGTACTATGATTCTACCACTCACGCATATCCGCGTTGGCAACAATAGCCGGGAATCTTGGGATGTTTTCTCCGATGCATAAAGGACTTACCAACCAAAACCCTGCCAAACTTCTCACACAAAACTCGTTATCTCGGCTGCATTCCTGCGCTAAGTTACTTTGAATATAAGCTGACATGTTCAAACTATTGTTAAATGCCATTATTGTACAATGACAATCAGTTGCCAGATTATCCAGACTGGTCGCCAACCCACACGAACAATTTTTAATGGTAGCAGTACCCTCATCGTTCAATAGACCTAATCGCCATGTACGCAACTGATGTGCGTTGGGCCCACCGAGGCGACGCACCCAATGAAAACTGGTTCTTTTGCATGTCCACCGCAAAATGTGAATCACCCTCACTAAGTCTGAGTTGGAAACAATTCTTGGTATCATTTTTTATTTTAGTGAAGCTAACAATTGTGTCCCACAATCCACAACAAAACATTTGTGTTAATCACAGGAGTGCTGATATTTTCAGCTTATCTTTCTACCCGCCCTTCCGAATTTTGCGCTACTGCAGTCAGAAATGGTACAAGGGACTCTTTGTCCGTACTACTAATGTTTTGTTCATTCAAGGACCATGCGCAACTTTTCAAAACTTCACCAAACACTGTTGGAAAAGCCTGTTTCTTGTCATGTTTTGCAAACGGAATTCGGTATGCTGCAATGTTGATGTTTATACATCCATCTACAACTA
This sequence comes from Paragonimus skrjabini miyazakii, assembly GCA_014338405.1. Lineage (NCBI taxonomy): Eukaryota > Metazoa > Platyhelminthes > Trematoda > Plagiorchiida > Troglotrematidae > Paragonimus > Paragonimus skrjabini miyazakii. Next base: position 375,323 of record JTDE01000014.1, read on the forward strand.
GAGAGGCGACCATTAAGCTGCGGTTTGAAGAATTGGTTAGCTATTACCTTCGTACTACCGTCGTCGATTAGTAACCGATGGATGCGGCTTTCTCTTTCACGATGATGACGGAATCTTGTAGTTTATTTACCATTTTTTCCAGGCTACTAACTTGCTGGGTAATCCTCTCTTCATGCAGGAGGTTTGTACATGTCTTACATCTACCGTCACCAAAGGTCACATCGCCCGCTTTCATGCCGGCAAAAGTCTAACCTCAATTTATAAGTTTGTATGTGGGACTGTAAAACCGGTCTAGTTGGTGTTGGTGGCTAAAGGTCTGAGTAGATAGACCATTTAGACCACTGTGACCCTACGCGGCCTCTTTCAGCAGTTAACTACTGATCCTATGCTATTGAAAACGGACTTGGGTTAATATAGCTTCCGTCACTGTTTCTTCTACATTCCAATAAGATTTTTGCCAGGATGGTATCAACCATGTATCAGGTTGGAGTCGGCAATATAAGCAGGTGGTACATCCCACTTACGATGGGCTTGCTGGATGGACGAGGGAACGGTATTTACTTGTTCAAACAATGAACGGCACGATTCGAACCTTTCTGCGGGGTTATGCACAGGCTAGCTATAGGATCCCATCAAATATCGTGCTTGCAGTTTTTTCGGTGGACAATCGAGTTACCACACAAACTAGACTATTTCGACAACGTCTGCTGGTCCATTTGACGGCAATTAAACAGTTATTGGATATCTGCTACAAGTGCAAGCAAATAATAAGGGAGGCCACAAGAAGGAAAATCCGCAAACTAGCGTATATTCTGTGTTCGTTCCACGGGTATATGAACAAGTTATTATAATGCAGTTGGACAGACCACTGGTACTTGAACATCTGGTACATAAACCTCCAACCAATGGAGAAAAATGTTATGGAATGTTGGTTCGTGGGTGAAGTTGAAATGTGTTAATCGCCAATCTACTCTTGGTGGCCGAAGTCAGAATAAAGTGGCACTCCGAGGTAGACTATGTTCATTCACACTCACCAAAGACGATCAACAAAAGACCACATTCATATCATACGCACGATTTCGAACGAACTCAGGATTCTGAGATCAAACTTAACAACATCGCTTTTGTCTTTTCTGATTTGCTACGGACTTCGTTTTTGGTCAAAAATATGGACGTTTTAAGACAAAGTTCATGATATCGTGAGACATGAAGTGTGTGTCGGAAAACCACAGCAAAATTTGTTGAGAATTACCTCGGTCTATTCAATAGCAAACAGACCACTGTCGTCTTTGGAGTAATTGGAAATTCGGCTGTTCCAGTGTATACATAATATAAACTTCTTGCTGGTAGTCATGGTGAATGTATAGCAACCAACTATCGCACTTAAATCACTGTATCGGTTTCTATTGTTTGATGAAAAGGTTTGATTTAACCGTGAACTATAGAGAAGCGCTGCGATATGATGCGATAACTATTGGTCATGCATAGTCATAGCCGAATTCGATCGTGTGGTTATCGAAAACGCCACACTGTGGACGGCGATCGGCAATTGTTCTCATATGTTAACTCGCTTATTTTATGCTATGGCATATGACATCGAATCTTGATTCTCATGTTTGCCCCGGATCATTTCAGTTAGCAATGTCTCCGGAATTGGTAGTTTTCGCAAATCCACAACCTTTGTTCTTCTGCTGTTAGAAAACTAAACTGTGAATAAAAAGTTTAGAGTGATTGATTATTCATGTCAGTAAAATATTTTAGTTTTATACTAATGTTGAAGATTTCAGTATCTATCCATTTTAACTGTTCTCTTTATTTTTTTCTGAATCGAAGTTCGAATCAAGTGCCAAGAACCTCCGGGTACCATTGGTTAACATTCTGCTGATTGACACTCTGGGCGTTTTGAAGTATAACATGAGTTGGGATAGATTGAACGAGCAAGTCGCACACGATACCTCAGAAGCACGCACCACCACCAAAGCGCGGTAAGTTGACTCAGTGGCAAACGTGCTACAATTTGAGTTGTGTGAAATAAACACACATTTACTGGAAAGACGTATTTTATTCATTGTAACTACTTTAGCCTTCTATCTCAGTTATCGATCAGTATTTCACCAAGTCTTTTCTGGGCATGGTGGACTCGTAATTATCACATAACTTGTTTACTTACAGATAGACTAGCCCTTTAAGTAGAGCTCACGTTCATTTGCTGGCTGTAATAAATCTGAACCGTTGGACGGTCTTCCTGTCGTGAACTATTAAGTGAAAAAAGAGGACAAAACGAGCTCATCATCATAGAAGCCATGAGCCTGACCAAAAGGTACTGTGGCACGGGCTCGCAAGTACGATCGACAAACTGTCATTCTTTGTACCGACAGGACTCCAAACAAGTCACCTGAGGTGACCTCCGTACAATCACCGACTACAGTAAGTCGGTATAAGTAGGCTGCGTCTGAATGACTCGTTTTCAGTTTGAATGGGTGCTCTATGATAGTCATCGCATGATGCCAATGGCATGAGCGGATGTAGCACAGAAGTAAAAACAGAAGATTCCGCAAGACCAAAATTGAGCCATAGTGACATATACCACCTGATTTAGGGAAAGGCAGTAAGTATAATTGCTAACCTTCTAGTGATACAGTAATCCTCCCCAATGAGAAACAACTTCCGCAAAGAGCTAAATGCCTCCTCCTTTGGGGTGTTATTTTTCCGACAAAAAGATTTTCATACAACAAATTCCGACCGATACAAGTATGACACGGTCACTAAGAGATGATTTTGCCAAGTTGGTTAATACGGTTATACGTAAGTCACTTGGATCCGCATCGATGCCGATCCTAGTATTGAGAATCCTCTAGATACGTATCCTACTGAGTGACTCCAGCTCTTCAACTGCTGCGACTATTGTGCAGTCAACGTGAAACAGTGGTGCATCACCGATCGGTCAAGCAAACTGATGACGTCCACATTTAGAATAGAAGATAGGGATGAAAAAATAAGCGGTTTTACGCACTACGGTACCTGCGGCCGTGCATCCGTAACACTGAAGACTGATCTGGAGACTATCTGGCCACCCTGGTTTTGTGAACCAAGAACTCGGATGGCGCAAATATTGTTTATTTAGGAAACCAACATGGGTTAGGTGTTCGAACAGGACAAGAAACAAAAACATCCAGAAGGTCCCAGCTGTCACAGACGCTAATGCCCAGCTCCTTTGTATAGCCAGAACTATTCCATGGCATACTGCACTATCGTGTTGATGTGACGTTTGTACCCGTGTTTTTTCTGTGGCTACTTTGATGGTAAAATCCATGTTGTCGCCTCACCGGTGAATAGTGGTGGTGTGAGTAGCATAGAGGGATCGCTCGTCCTCATCACACTAGTATGGACAAAACCAATATAGGGAACACCAGAATCCAGGAACCATTGAGTAGGTGAAAAGCATTTCAACCGCTACTTAAGAAGGACTAAAGCATATGATATTAGTAACAATGTGACACAGAAATTGAAGCTTCAAGGAATGTCATTTACTTAGTTACTGTTTCTGGAAGTTCGAAAATGCGTCAGGCCTTGCTGATATCTTTCCGTTATCGACCTCAGTTCTCATTTCAACCGCTTTACCTGAATCAATGAGTATCTGACATCCCATGCTTAATAACACTTGTAAACGGTCATTTCAGAAAAACCCTGTTCATCCGTCTCAGCGATCATCTTTCGACCTTGGTATAGAATGAGCCAAAAACTCAGATTATTGCCGAAAAATCCTTAGACAAGGTTTCTTAACCGGGCGTAGATCTTATTCCAATTTGCCAGATTAACGTGTATGGAGTGCTCACTAGCGTGTTTGCGTACATTGGTAGTCGAACATTTAGTTGGTATCTAGACAAACCCGATTCGTACAAAATCTTTGCCATAAATCAACGTTGTATCAAAGTGTTGTGTTTCCTAAGGACCTATTCCTTCAATGGAGATAACTGATGAAAATATTTTTTGTTTCTTAAAAGTTGACGGAGAGTTCTTCTTTGAATGTTTTCTCTTTAGTTGGACGTAATTCAGCACTATTATGTTCTTTGCAACACCGAAGCGGGACAAGTAATTTGTGTAAAACTGGAACGGCATGTTGAGAGTTTTTTTAAGAATACATGAATCTTGATGAATGTCGGCCATTCATCCAGTCAGTCACCTTCATTCCTGAGTAAATATGTCTTCAGTTTGCCTTCCACCCTACCCAGAACAAATTCCCAAAACTTGATGTATTGACCGATAAACATCATAATAATTGGTTATCGTTTGGAAGACGAATTGATAGGGGATGATTTTGCTTATGGAACTTGTATGTGTACTATGGACGCTTCCATCAACCAAAATGAATGTGGTTCAATCAATGAAACTTTCGATATCTGGTAGAATGTAAGAAGTGACTTGATCTTCACAGGTCACATAAACCATTGTGGGAACAAAAGTTACTTTAGTACTGAAATGCAAAGTAATGTTTAGTCCTTAAAAATTGAACGCGGTTTACAAGGCGAAGTATGAAGTGGTCGTTGAAATAGTGAACTATATCCACCAAGGTTCAACCAAACCGTGTTTGTAGAAAGGTTCGTGATAAAATCAAGTTACTTTTTTCATTCTGGCAGATGGATACTCAACTGCTGTAAGTCTTGTAATGTGCAGCAAGTAGGAGGGAGGATAACGCAGATTATACAATGTCTACCTGTCAGATCTGTATAAATTGAGCACTACGTAACTTTGATATTCCCGTTTTGTTCAAGACGGTATTTACTGCTTACCATTTTAGAAGGGTACGTGTCCATATATTGTTTGTTTAAATTAACCAGGTGAATGTACCTCAGCTTTCTTCGTTTTCGGTTGCAGTGAACTTTTCATTACTCGTATCCAGTGGTTCAACGCAACGTCGTTTCTCATTGTTGGCCTACGAGAAACCCAGAACTGTGGATTCATCCTATTTTGTCAATGGTTCGAAGCTAATTCTAAACTAAGCTGTCAACAAGTAAGTGAGTGAGGTTTTGTTGATTGTCACCTAATTAGCTTTGTGAACTAACCGAGATCCCATTAACGAATAAAAATAGGATTTTTGGTTGTCTACCAAGTTAATGAATAAAGCCGCAGGATCACCATGATAACCAGTGAGTTACGAATGAATAGGTGGTCATGTTTACTCCCTATTGGTTTATGGATAAGTTTGATAAACTGTTTTGAGAACTGTGCAGTAACCGTCAGTTCATGCCATAAACTGTTCATACGTTTGTGGAAGAAGAAGAAAAGCTTTTGCTTATACTCTTTTACTTATGTGAGGGGAGTGACATTACATTACACGTTGTATAGAAAGGAAGAAAGATAAAAGTCTGCGAAGTAAAAGAACTGTGAACAACACAGTCGACATGGTTCACCAAAAAACATCGAAGTTACATTCTGAAAAAAACCTTCTATGTGATTATCAGTGGTAGTGGATTGAAAAGTTATTACGAAAACTGTAACACACATTGACCTTAATGTTTTTTCATCTAATTCAGACTGGAACACAAAGCTCCTTGTTGCCATTATAATCCAATTCCTTGGACCAACAGCAAATAATTAACTAGTTTCAGTCCAGGATTTATTCTACTCAGTAGAAACAAAATAACACGATCATTGGACATAGGCTTTTATGGATAATGGTAAGCAGAGCTGCGGGTTGGATGATATGAAACAGTGGTGCACCAGCCTCACTAGTTTGTCCTACTGTATGAGTCACGAAATGCACTCCTGATGGACGGTTGCTGAGTCAGCAACATCAGAGTAGGCAGAACATTCATATTTCGTTGTAACCTCGCAGGTCCCGTAAATGGACCCCAAATTATAGCATGTTGCGTTCTACAAACGGTTATCCAGTAAGTTTGAGATAAGAAAACTCTGGTCCATTATCACACTTTCGATACTCTTGATTGAAAGAATGACCAATTGATCATCCATTATTAGTTAGTGTTGACAGAGTTACAAGAATGAGGAAAAATTTTGTGTGCAGATTGTGTTGTTTTAGTCTTGCGTGCCATATTGAGAACTGATGCGACGTTACTGTTCTCTTTGATAGTGGATATTTTTTAGCAACGACATCCTCCGAACGGCCTTTTGCTGCATTCTGTAAGTAACTATCAGGTCCTTCATAAACCAACGATGACAAGCCCAAGTGAGTGGACGTAGACGATATATTTGTGATATGTAATGCAGCATCTATTTCACCAGTTATCTTACGAAACTTCAACAATTCAACGGGCTCAAACACTTACTTCCGCAATGAAAATTCCTTGATGGTTTACTACAAAGACAGGAGGACGGGAATCACGAGTGTACCGTAAGACCATGCAGGTCGGCTAATATACACACCTGTCAGGTGATTTTCCCTTCAACTACGAGTAACGTGGTGTACGGTTCGAGTGAACTTGGAGGACAAGTAAAACTGATTTACAGTGTTAGGAAAAAACTTAACGAAAAGCTCCTATTATTAGGCATACGAACAAACGTATATAAGTATATATGTTTCTCACTCTCCTCCGAAATAAATATCAAGTAGGATTTGATAAAATCGTCTACCAGAGTGTACGGAATAGGAGTATCGAGTGTTTTCTTGTAATTAACTGCAAAACTCGGTCTACAATTGATCAGAGAGTCAGGGGTGAACTACCTTATCAGCTTGAACCGTATGTTTTATGTCAACCCATCTGTACTTGTAGCGCCAGGTATATCAGCCACACAACTAGATTATCCGAACGCATCGCTTAGTATTGGCCAAAATTCCTTAGCAAGGCTTTCCATATATCCGCCAGAAATATGTGTTTGGAGCAACTGCTTTCCAGTCGGTGGATAGCAAAGGCGTCTGTTTCATGTCCACGGCATAGGCGATCAGCATTGGCCCCTATGACCAGAATTATGTGAACGAATAGGCCATGCAGCTGCTGTGGCCATAGCTATGGCAATGGACCTGCTATGTACACAATCCTTTCTTCTTGTTTTGATCAACCCTAAGTTCGTAAATATTTACTTCGGTCGTCATCTTGTTCAGTAGTCAAATGATTATCACTCCTGTTACATTCACTGATCTTGAGCCCCACTCAACTAACTGAAATTGTGTGCACCTCTTCATATGCGTATACGCCAGAACTTTCTTCATGGCTTCTACGCCGTTCAAATAAGTTCAATGACAAGCATTATGGGGTTGGTGTTTTCTAAGAGATGTATTGTACTTCATTGGACTTATGCTTTTCAACTGTGGCTATACCTACGATCAGCAAGTTCAAAGCATATGTCAGTAACTTGTTTAGACCACTGTTATGTGTAACACTGGCTAAGCTGAGATAATGTTTTTCTTAGCATCTGTGTTTATTTTCACATTTGATAACGTTGAATCACAAGTGAACCAGTGACCACAACAACCATATATTCCGGATTCTTCACACTCTAACATATTTAGTTTTGTGAACAATGATTCTATGTCCAGTGAAGCCATATGTTTGTCAGACATGTTGAGATTTTCTCAATGATGAGTAGTAGGAAATTTTGATTTTCATATAGATTGAACATCACCCACAATTGATCGCAGCTGTCGCATTCCCATAGACTTTCCAGTCGGTCCCTTTTGAAAAGAAGCACTAGACTCGAGTTTTGCTCTCATTAGAGCTCGTCAGTAGTGCATATCTTTGCCACAACCAGGACCCCAACACCGGACTCGGTTCCATGAGGCAACCGTGTTTACCACTGCGCCACTGACTTCACGTTAGGCACGACCGAATTATTATATGAGAACGCTCATCCACTTTCGCTTGTGAGTAATGGTCAGGTTGCCCGATCGCCTCTCAATGGTTGAACAACGCCTAAGGTCAGCTGTTGTACACACGTTCTACGCCGCGAAACCAGTGATCGTTTACAGAACAGTCCGAGTCCCCACGCCCCCGGTTAAGCAACCAACGTCTCAATTCGCCAAATCAAACGTAACCTATGAATACAAATGTGAATGCGGAGCATCCTATGTTGGCAGAACTGAGCGCCAGCTTGGAACCAGGGTTACCGAACACTTACCGAAATGGGTTCAATAAACGGTCACACAATCAAGCAAATCGACAGCAAACACCCGGAAGGAGCCAGCGTCATCGATTGCCAAGCATCACTTGATGACGCAACATGTGACTAACTCGTCAAAGTCATTTCATCTTCTGTTTACGACTCGAAACAAACGTTTGCTACGATATGCCGAGACGATTGCGATCAGACACCGTCATCCCATTTTGTGTGTGCGAAAAGAACTGTTTGTGACGTTGATGTGGCCTTGGTAGCAACTGAACTGGTTTTGACCTTTTGTGATTTTCATGTGGTTTGGAATTTTGTACATTTTAACTCATCTGTAGTAAACACCAGTAGAGATGCAGCGAAATCTGCTCGAGCATAAATCGTGTAATGTCAGACTTTTGACCGCTCTGTTCAAAATTTCTACGGGAAATGGTTGTTTCAAATATACCCATACATTACGGATTCGTCACACTCTAACATAGTTCGTTTTGTAAAGCGATTCTTGGTTATTTGCGGATTTGCACAGAAAACGGGTGAGAAAAGTTTCACACAGATTTTCAGTAAGGCACATTTTCCCAATTGGATCGAGAATCAAGGATCCGTGTCATCAACGGACCTTAGACAGAATTTGACAAAATCTATGCGTTCGTAATTATTTACCAATATAGACCAAGGTCACGTCTTGATCGCACTCTGCCTTTTTGGTTTCTTGCAGATTTGGTATCAATGCGTGGAACATGGATGGCTGGATATGGTGAGCAGACACGTTGCTGATTTCTCGTTTTTCCCACCTCAGCAGTAAATCAATAAAACGTCGTGATAAACAAATTAGTGGTAACTTTAGCGTGAAAGGTGTAAAATTGTACTGCCAGACAACGTGCAACCAATCGGAGCGTGTCAGTCAGTTCCAATCAGTCAGAACTGCGATCATACGCCACGTTCAATTTGTTTGTGACAGGTCGGTGGTTGAAACATTTTGTCCGAACGTGTGTTGAATCTAAACGACCGAATGGCATCAACTAAGGTGACGGAGAGCACTAATGAATCAGCCAACCGGAACTTAAATTGATTACTGCAAGATAGAAGTCGGCAGTATCTATTCTGTAGCATTTCCATAAACAACGCTATTGTTGCTTGAGTGAAGTGGCGTTGCCAAGTATCGCCCGAATTTTTGTCATTCTGACCACGGTGATACAGTAACTTTAGTACTTTGGGGATGATCCTACCTATATAATGGAGTAGCTAACCGCGACCGGTTCAAATCCAGTAGTCTGATAACCTGTTTTACGGCGTGTTATAGATAGTTAAGGTCGAATTTAGTGGAAAAATAAAAACCTAATCTTGCACACAGAAAGCATTAGCTGATTATTTGGGATCTGCTAGAAATTCGATATACTGACAAATGATTTATGCTACCGTTATTGACGACCTTCTTTTGTTTGGAATGCAAGTTCCTGTTTATCAGTTTATAGACTTTTACACATCTGAAGAAGAACCACACAGTAACTTAAGCGACACCATAAACAGACCAGACTGTTCCAAGTTGTGTGCTGTTGAATACTCCCCTAAACACACAAAAGCAGTTGGAACTGCTTGGACGACGTGGTCCAGATATGACGTGTGCATTATATACTCAAGGCACCCTAATGTAAGTGCACTCGATTTTTGGCATTGATTACATAAGTGACCTTTGCTGAATGCAACGCAAATTGAGGCAAACGGTAGTGAAGTCATGTTGTGTAGGTTTTAGCTAATCGAGAACGCATACCTTCCTCAACCAAGTAGCATGCTGTTGTATATGATACGACAACAGATTTGTCGACCACTAATTTCGGGAGACACCATTTAACTTGAGTTTTATGGTGACTAAGCAGATCATACGATAATGGGTGGTCAAACACTTGACTGACTAATTAATCAAAGCAGGAACGCGGCAAATGTTGGCCCTATAAGAAAGTATAATTGAACAATAGTATGTAGTCGATGGACCACGTTTCACTATCAAATGTGCGTGACGTATCGACTTAGATGGATAGTAAGTTTAAAGTTAACTTGTTGAAATGGCACATGTAACTCGGCTGATCCGGACGTGAAAAGTCGGGAAGAACAGCGAAGACAGTGACTGAATACATGGATGGGTTAAGTTGCCAATGCCATTTCGACCATACGTTCCCCAGGTACTTGATACGATATGACCCATTTACTACACATTACCGATTGATTCTGAGGTTATACAGGCGATTTCTCAACATGGCCACCAAATAATACATTACCTCAAATAAACACTGAACAGTGTATCTAACGTAGTGGAAAATAGTGCGATTGGATCGAAAACATGTTTACTGTTTGAGGCGACTTGAGTTTTGAAAGCAGGTTATGTCAAGAAGAAACGAAGTTTAGATAAGTTAAACAAAAACGAGCTGCTGCTTGGATAACAACACAGCCTACTTAGACACTAAAAAATGGGAGTTATTCCTAGAGGCTGACAGGAATGCCACTGAAGTAAAACCCTACTCACCCGGATTAGAAAAAGAGGCACAGATGCGACAAAGTAACAATGGATAGAAAACCGTGATCTAAAAGAAGACCAATGACGACATGGAATATATGCAGCAATTAACATCAGTGAAGGATAGACGAGGTTGCAACGTATCAGGGAAACTGCGGAGTTTGTTTCTATCTAAAACTGTGAAATTACGGCAACCAACAGTTCATCGGTGTACGAGCAGAAATGCACAATTAATTTCAACAAATTAAAGAACGCTTGCAGCAAACTGCAACAAAACGAATAACAAACTTCAAACGGAACCCCGACTTCCTAGATAGCGATACTTATGTTGAAGGCAAGTCACCTAATGAACTACATCCATTAGTTCAATGTATTGTTACGAGATAGCGTCGGGAGATTATCACAGTTCGCCAAAGCACTATTAGTCAAGTGCAGTTTTCCATCTCGAATTTAGAACTTGATCGCGCAAACGGTATTACTTTGATCGAATCGACTGCGGCTAGCTCACTATCGTTCTCGTGAGGACAGATACATCACTGAAAAATAGTCATTTGGTTGTTAGGAGCTGACCATACAGAACTAGATGTTGCCTGTGTAGATTGACGAGAACAAACAAAATGTTAGCGGTCGTTAACTTCTTTTGAAGGCATTTTCGACGTATACTTTCATTGGTGATTTATATGATAGAACTGAATTTTTTCGTTTCCGAATAAACTGGCTTAGAGCAGTCTAAAAGCTGCTACTACTGCAACCAATGAATCTGTTTATCAGATGTCCATTTCAGATACTCGTTTTGTGTCATCGGTAAACATTTATCATAAGCTACCAGACAAATATTTTGTATCTTACAGGAGATCGTAAATATGCGGAAGAATAGACTTTCTTTCAGTTAGTGTTACATCAAACAGATGACGAAGTCCGACTAGTCTACATTACTCAGCAGCGTAAGATTACAAAGTCGTAATGTGTAGCAAAGAGGATGTACCAGAAGCCAGCCTCGATACGAACCTGAAACGGTAATTAAGGCTGACAGTCCTGATCTGAAGATGCAATAAAACCATGCAATGGACTAAGACACCTGAAAACTCAGAACTAAGCCACACTAGAGATATAACTGAAGGATCACAGTAGAAGACGGGGAAACTGACGACTGTTTTACATTGTCAGTTCATGTTGGTGTAGGTAGTCTTTCTGGTATTCTGCAATCCATGTTATAGAAGCAGATGGAATTTTACTTCCACTCAAGTGAAATCTAAACCAACATAATAGTAAGAACATGTAAGCCTGTAGTTTTTAACTCCCAAAAGATTTGTGATTGGAAGACTCGATTCAGTTACACATAAAGCCAGTTTCCTCAGAACCATTTTACATGAATCCTAGAAAGAAGATTTGTCCGTAGTTTGGTCTTGTCGTTCACAAACATAAAACCATTTTTAAATAAGTTTTGTTTTTCACCTTCGCTTGAGTTGGTGAACTAAATCACTGGCGGAGCATCAAAGCAAATGACTTTTTTGAATAAATAACTCATAACTCGGAAATATAGGCTAGACGGAATGAACGGTTCTGAGTATGTGGTCGAAGTTGATCCCCACTTTCCCGGGATAGATAAGGAGTACACTGTCAATGGCTACACCACGCACCACCCACTGATGAACGTGCCTGACAGCCAAATGCGCTTAACTGTGTAGGTAATATAGTATGTAAAATTGTAACATGTACAGATAGATCATCCTCGAAGAATTGGCCAGGTTTAAAATAAACTTGATCGTTAAGAGACAGTCTATCTGTTGCATAACTTCGTTATCATCAGCCAGTTGCGTAACGAAGCGTTGTTTATGCCGACATTTTAGAAAGGCTATTACTGCAGCCAATTAACAAACATTGCTGTCGGGCGAGTTAACATAACCACTTACATGTTTTTTTTTAAGTATCGAATCTTACTGGTAAATCTGTCTAAGATAATTAACGTGTTTAAATATCTATCCGAAACAAACCCATTTGTAAAGGTGATCCACTCATCTATTCATCCCTACTCTATCGCTCGGCTGCGGATTTGGTATGCTTGTGTATAGCCTCCATCGGACTGCTTTGTGACAGAGAAACCACGACAATTAATGGAATGGAACGCTTGTAATTACGCTGATGTCAATGTAAACATTTAATAGATTGTATCTCCAGCTTCGTAGTGGAATTCTTAATGAAATTTATTCCTTCCAGTTGTGGGCCAGCCACATCAGATTTATATATTTGAATCGATTTGTTCAGGCAAACGACGGAAGAAATTATGAGGAATGTAGACATCCGAAACATATATATTTTCTTTGTCTAGTTATATCTACAAATAGGAGGCAATGACCACTAATTCCAGCTTACTTTCCACAGATTTTTATCTGCGCAATTTGGACCGGCTTCAAATGGGTGACACGTATAGGACATAAATAGGGGAGGAAAACGTGTTAGCCTCGTGAACAGCAGCGCATGTGCCTATACAAATGTAGACATCGCATGCTCCGTGACGTCGATTGGCAATCGCGTCTAGCGGGCGTACATTGAAAATATATTAATGAATGGCTCAGAATATAATCAAACCAATCGAAACATTCAACAGATTGCACACATTTGAGCTGCTTATACTTCACGGGGTGACTTGGTTACAAATACTGTCAATCGAACTAAGGGTTTAAGTGCCAGTAATAAGCCAGAAAATATTGGGAACCGTCGCGTACGGGTTCACTTGAGTAACTTATCATCCACGGCAAAAAGATTATTGCCAGAAGTGCATTTACTTTGTCATATCAACAAAATCGTGCAAGATGAAATACATTTTGTAAATGCTTCACTGTTGTGTAAGTTTTCGACAAAATAGCCTAATTACTAGGCGAATTGCCGACAAGTAAATCTAAACAAATAACGATTCACTCATTCCGTTCACAACAAACCTTTCAGGAAACCTACAACCTTAAAGATGCAGGGTTTTTTCGCACAAACCCTTAAACGGGGTCCGTTCTGCACAAGTCGAATGAGGAACAGGGTGCAGACAGCTGACTTCCCTTACTGGTGTTGGACCCCAAAGCACAGTAGACGTCTAAGATGCACTTTTGTGGACAAATGACCTGAAATAGAATATTGTTCAGGTAGCAAGCCAACAGCCACACAATGGGCCAGCGAGAACCCGTCACTAAGGCGGGTAACTTATCAACTGTTCGGCTGAATTGGCGGTACCGGATTATGTGGATATGCCACTGATCGTTTTAATGAATTACCGAAGAAGGCACGGTGTGCTGAGAAATCAGAACACTAAAGATATCTTAAATATGGAGCCAAACTAGTGGTTTAAAAAGAAGCTCAAGGTAATCGATCACGAAACATCCTGACAACGGATCATAGTAGTAAATCGATCAAATCCTTCACACTGTTGCTTTGTGGCGCTAGCCCTGAATTCCTTGCAATGAGTGTGGCTCAATTCACCAACTGGCAGCAGTAAGCTAGTGTTGGACTTTCTTGGTCTTATCCTCTTGACCCACCCTCTCCATATCTTCCGTCCACTTTATGAAACCCACTGCACTGGAGGATATAGTCAGACTGCTTCTTAGTTAACGGGTGACTAGCTAAAACTGAAATAGAAGAATCCCATAACGTGCTTCTGTTTTAAAGAGCCATGAATTCCAGTTTTTGAATTATTGGCCATCATGCGTGTGCACTCGAGGCATTTTGATGTGGAAAATCAATTATGTAAGAGGATTGGATCGTGCGTGTATCCTTGGTGGTAATCACAAATTCTGACTTTCTTCCGTACCACACGCTTCTTACAAAACTCGGAATGAGAATATTAAAAATTCTTATACGATATTCGCATTTCTTACCCACATTTCGACCGATTATCATTAACACCTTAGAGGAAAAGTTGTATTTTCATCGTCATTCCATTGTATACACCTCCGAACAATATTCCACTCGCTATGCTAAACTGCTCGTTTCAGCGTACCGGTGGAGACAGCCTGTTTGGAGTGACAGCTGGTGAAAATGACTTTCTCACAATCCTGCCATTTATCGGGAAAGAGACTGCTTACCAACTGGTCATTATTCATGTGAGTTCAACAGTGACTAAATTCTTTCGCGATTTACATAATCGTTTGTGGTTACGCGCAAAAAAACTGTCTTGTTGGATTCAATGTTGTAGTTCATCTCTACATTTCCAATCCGTTGTTTTTCAGAATGTGATGTTACCAGCCGTTTCTCACAACATGTACCTAGCACTGTCTATTCAGTCGGCTGATACTGAACGAGAGAACAGAAGTACGAGGTTCACTATGTGTCACAGGCTTAGTTTTCCAAGTGCGTACATGTAGCTGCGTCCCAGTTAAGTGGCTGACACAAGCTCTTACTCTCAACTAGCCTGCATGGCCCTGTATAGGGACAAACTAAAATGGATGGGTAAAGGTAACGTTGGTGATTTTTGAATGTCTTCGTCTGTCCAATGGTTAACACTAACCAGCAATTACGGGAAGTTTCCAAAAAAGATGGACACAGACCAGATGCGGTTGGTATAGACAGATGTACAGCAAAGAACCGTTGCGTAGTTAAAACAATACATAACTGTGTTTTGTATTCCCTGTCAAACAAAACTGAACGTTAGTCGAATTGATAAAATCCGCTATACCTCGCCATAACTTTCAGTAATTACCTCTATTTTATGTGCGTTATTTTGTTTGTCCATTTTTCTCTTCGTGCAGATAATTGCTGGACAGAAGAACCGCATCACATGGTTAACAGAAGCACCAATACGAGTTGGCCAACTGGTTTGGGCGGATTATAAAACTGTTCTGTTTACTGCCTCCATGCAACCTGCTATCCGACACTTGTACCGGTAAGTGCGTTCACGTTCGATGGATCAACCAACAGAACTCATGTGTAATGTGAAATAATCGGAGAGCTCAGTCATGTAGATTATATTATCACCTCGTAGAATTTTTACCAGGAAGTATGGATCGGCTAAATGCTGTGACTACTTTTCACTCGCCTGGACAAAACTGTATTGAACAGTTAGTTTGATAGTTACAACCCGTATTTAACCCATCACTTACTGTACATTAGTTTTTGCGGTATCTTATCGACATAATTTATTGCAAGGTACACAGTATGTGATAAGTCAGACTGTTATTTGACGTTACTAGCATCATAGTAAGCACATTTGTTGAGTGCCTACCGGTGTGAGATCAAGCTCCAAAAATATATGGACAAAGTGTTGATAGGGGTCAACATAAAGCGCGCATTGGTGAGTCGATATGATGCAAGATATTTATAATGGATATCCGTGCGACTAGGCCCTTATTTCATAAATGGTAAAAGAAACGATGTTTACTGTATTGTTTCGACAAATTCATCTATCAAGCTCGGAATGCCTCTAACCTGTCCGTCAGTGCGTGAGCACTGACGGTTGCCGAATTCGAAGGTATTCGTATAAACACCGCTCGCAATAATACATACAATGCAGATCTTTTGGGTTAAATGAATTCAGAAACTTTTCGGGTTAGTGCTGTTATCATATTCAACACCGAGCCTAGGCAGACTTCACAAAGAGAGGCTACGGACCGAGGGTTCAAGCTTTCACGTTTGTACCAGTTTAACTACCGTTACTAACACTGTAACTGACACAGATGTCTAAGAATCAGTTTGCAACAGTCATGAGTTAGACGTAATTAAGGGGGAATGGAGGGTTTTAATTTCTGCAACCTACATGTTTAACCTCAAGCATATGATAACCTGTAAGCAAACATTCCACTTTCGAGCGAGAGTGGAAAAGCAATCATGTGGCAACTGCCAGTTCGCTGTTTGCACTTCCTTGTTTCAATAAATGTCCGGGCGATTTTAAAACAAAGCATAAACTAATTGATCATATTGCTGAACTCGAGTCCTAACTTTTATCGCAATCCATGTATGTCTCGTGCACTCAAACGGAGAGAGAATTGCGGCCTACAACGGTGACCTCATAGACAACTGCTAGCATCTATCCATACCATGGAACGATTTACCCACCTCATCTGGGGCACTTCCATCAGGGCCTAGCCAACTATTATATAGTTTCTCCAACTCTCCACCTAAACGTTTAAATCCACACATCCAAACAGTCTTGAAGGCAGAATCTCATTAAAAGTGTTACAGTAGGCCATCACTAGAAAGAAAGCGATAATAATCACAAAGTATCTTTAACAGCGATATAACCTCTCTCGAAATGTCTTCATACTTAACGTGAGCTTTAGTACTCACAATACCGTAGGCCTCACAACCAAACAGTAACATTGCATTCCTCATACAGTTAAGTTATCCATAACTAAATATACGCAATAAACCACCGATTAAGCAAACTCACCCCACCAGCAAGTGTGTAAACGGACACAGTCATATGACTTACATTTACGGTCATGAGTTCTCTCAGTCACGATGATCTAAGTTCATCCTGTGCATTACCCACTGGGTATGTGCAATTGTATAAAACGTGTAAGGTTATCGGAACAAAAACGATGAGAAGACAAACAGAAAACCCAAAATTTCTGGATCACAAGTTAGATGAGAACACAATGCCCGCTCTTTTTGTTCCACCCGATGTAATCAAAAAATAATGAACGTAGAGGTGCAGATGAATGAACGAACTGAAAAGGAAAATATAATAAAGTCTAAAATTATTTAGAAGAACTACATGTTGACTATTGCCTGACCACTCTGACTTGGGTGAGCAGCACCGCAACGACATTGTGCCCCAAACAGTACATGCGGTATCCAGAAATTAGAAAAACTTTACCAGCACCTCACAGTGACCGAGAATCGGCGGGTGGCACGATATCAACAACTCATGAGAATAAATTGCAGAATGCTTTATGATTAGGCATGAGTACGTGAACAAGGTGAGTTAGGGGTTCAAAGAGCGATTTGGCGAATGATGCTACAAGCAGGTTCACTTCATTTCATTTTCAACTAGCAAAATGCAAAGTTGGGCAACCGGCTTCATAGAAAATAACCGTTAAAACAACGCAAACAGGTATGGTTATATCACACCAGCTGATACGGTTCACTAAAGTATACGATCATCATTTTACCGAAAACGTCAAAATGGTGGTCATAACTACTAACCTTCCTCACGATAATGATGGGTATAAGTAGGAATGTGATTGCATGAGATATTCAAAATTATCTCTCTAGGAGAAGAAATAGAGAGGAGGACTGGCTGCTGATCTCGTGACTGGCGATCAGTAAACGACGAATGGGTTTACCTGAACGAACCAGCGTCAAGTGGAAGATCAACAGTGAAAGGAGATAGAAGAAAATTTTACGGCGAATGGATAAATAACTTGAAAACTTCATACGGTCAAATTGTTTAGGTTTGTTACGGAGTTGTAAACTCCACGACATAGTGTGTTTGCTGCCAGCAGACAAACAAGGTTATATTTGGTTTAGATACTTGCAAGCCATAAAACTGATAACAGAGCTGTTTCCTTAACTGGGGCTCGAACCTGTGACCATAAAATTGGCAGACGATCGTTAATATCACTAAGGTGACAATAACACGTGTATGATGAATATTCTGCAGTGTCCCCACCTATTAAAGATAGGGAGACGAGTTCAAACTGCAAATAAAATACGGGAAGCTGGTTCGTGTTAAGTAGACGAATCGACCGTCATGTTGACAATAATCAATTCACCGGATATAGGAAAAGACACCAAACACATTCAACAATAACCACACATTAATAATTTTATTGATCAGTCATTCCATTGGACAGAAATAAAGGCATTCCGTCATATACCAAAGTTTACACGGTTGCTAACCATGCCCGACATTCTACGAGGTTACCTGAAACAGACTTTGATCTGACTGTACATTATTAACGTCTGGTAACATCTTGTCCACTGGAATAGGCGGTTCCGTCAACTCATGCTGAAAAATGAATGACTTTGAGTTATGCCCTAGTTCAACTTCATTATTAGACAGTGTCTGACCCACACGGATGAGGCGAGAATTAGGGTGAAACGTGATTACCGAATGAATGATTGTATCTTACAAACGCCACACAACCATAGTTTAACGAGACTGCCACAGCAACAGTAAAGTATTCACCGTAGATGAATGACTACTTTGCCAGTACGGTTCTATAAACGTGCAACAAGCCTGCACACTGGCGAGATACCTACCATCCAGTGCATCTCTCCGGTCCATGAGTGGTGAATGTCGTAAACCACCTTGTCAAGTGTTTGATCAAGATTGCGCGTCCTAGTTCCAGCTACGATGTGCGATACAAATCGCGTAATTATGAGACTATCTAAGAGAACGGTGTATTCTGCTGTCTATAGTTGAACTGAATTTCTGTTGTGACTAGAAACTCTCATACAGCCGCCTAAGGGTGGAGCACGTATTGCCAGTTCACACAGTTGCATATCATTTTACTCATTCCTTTTCCACAGATTGGATCGTGGATTTGACAACAAACTGTTCTGCTTAACATGCAGTGAACTAACTGAGAATACGATAGAAATCGTGCCGGTTTATGATATCAATGCTGTAAGAATAATCCCTGTGGAAGTGATTGACACGAATTTATTGCCCCACCCAAGCAAATGGACAACGCGTGGCATGTCATTTCGTACGGTTCATGAAGTGCGAGCCTCAGCGAACGGGGCTTGCTTTACAATACTATGGTCTACTGGGTATGAAGCTATCGGAGCGTTTGGGGTGCGGGAAGCACCGACGAGACTGCTGATCAATCAGTTGACTGGTACTTCTCATGAGACAGCCGAATACGACAGCGTGGCGTTCGAAGAGACCGCGCACTTCGACCCCGATTCTGGGATCGGCGTCTGGTGTCAGAGAGTTTCACCTATCGGGGACGGTATGTTGCCAACTTTCTTGTCGGATTGCATCAAACTACATTCCCCATCGTTATATGTCGCATCTCTCAAAATGTCACACTTTCCAACATGATCGCTTTTTTGTCCATACTGATTACATTCTACATAATTATCTACATTTCTGAAAGGCAGTGTGTTAGCAGCTTAAGAAGATAGCACATTGTAGTATGTTCTTATCTTCCCCTTTGACATATGTACAGGTTTACCCATCCTATGGCTATCCGGAGTAGCTGAACTAATCTCGTTCAGTCAAATGGTTAGATGTCATCCGTCATCTCTCCGCACACGTTACGTTGTTGATTCCTTGGTACATTGCCAGGTAGCACATCTCGTTTAGGTCACCGTTAATAGTAGGATGGAGAAGTTTTATCATGAAGACAAACGCACTGTGTGTTAATGCACTGTAGAATCACGGCTAGTCACGCACACATAATTAACTTCTCACCTGGGAACCCACAAATCCTGGCTTGTCCTCGCCCAAAACGAAAGTGTCGACGTTTAACATCCGCCTGTGTAAACCTATTGAGGTCAGTTGATAACTCAACATCAGTCTCCCATAGAACAAGCTACCTGTTTGCCTTAACTAAGTTTGATCAGTACACCAACTTGCCGACAAGTTATCTCACACTAACCCTATCACTGTTGGCCAGAGCAACAACACTACCGTAGGCAGCTAACTAAAACAAGCTAGAATTTCGAAAGAGACCAAATTGTGAAAAAACTGGACTTCGGCTAGATTTGAACCAGCGACAAAAACAGCATGCCTAAACGAGGCAAATGCCCTACAAGCTGAGCTACCAAGCCACCCCGGAATCTCAGAATTTTCACATTTGGACCTACTTACCTACCTAACTAACTGCGTCACATGGAATCCACCAAATAATCTAGCTAATCAACTGCCGAAGCAGGATTTCTCGACCACTTCATGCTGGAATCCACCAACACTACCGATTAGCATTGACAGTTCATTATTGCTAAATGGTTTGGCAGATTTGATAATTTAGAAGAGACTCAATCGGTGTGAATTATTATTATACTAGATTGGTTAAAATATTAGTAAGCGATAGATGGGGGTAGTCTCTGGGTTGCTACTGTCCATCTTGTAGATGAAGTCTGATAACAACAAGCGAATCAATACCTTAAGATTGTTTAAGCCGTTTCTCGTGAATGCTAACTTGTCAGCAAATACGCTGTAGAAAT
>JTDE01000014.1:404748-445563 GCA_014338405.1 Paragonimus skrjabini miyazakii
TAGCACATTGTCATTCGTCCTGGTGGCACATCGCTTTAGGGCGTACATACTACTCCAATAGTCGTTTCTGGTTCATCGTCTTCTTGGCATTGAGATCTGTTTTTTAGTTCCCGAATATACGCAATACACTACTCACAACCAAAGTCACCTGTTATACAAAACTATCAGCAAGTCAGAGGTCACTCACTCAAGTTGACAATTTAGATAATTCGTCTAAGATGCCAACAACATTATTTCACTATAAAGGCGTTTTCTATCTTGAAAACTGTGCATAACGTTAACATAGTAGTGACAACAATGTACAGCTTTAAGTTATTATTTGATACACACGTTCATTATGTCTGTCCGTGTCTTCAGTAAGTTCAACCACTGTGAAGTATAGTAAGACCTCGAACGCCAGTGTTGGCAAACCATCACTTCTTTAAGGTTGTATGTCTCATGCTCTACTGTCAGGTCAGAATCAGACTTCTCTCTATATATTCCAAATAATTCAGAATTATTTCGATCCACGCTTTCAAACCGAAACTTCTGCCTTGATCATCGCCTTTCTGTTTGCCCCGATTTTACTCCGTACTTCTTTTAACCATCGTCAATTGTAACTAAGCGGTGCAGGTCTTCTCTGACCTGTAAAAGTCCAATAATTCTAATATTCATTCTATATAAGAGACACCCGAACTGAATCCCTGTGCAATATAAATGTTACAACAATGTATATAAATGCCCCTGAGCAAAAAACCTTATGCGGGCCAATGCAATTTCCTGTCCTCCATTTTGCGTAAGGTTCTTTCTTCGTTATCGCAGTAATCGGATTAGTGGCTGTGACTTCAAGTGCGTTACTGCTGCCAGCTTATTATTGACTATGAGATCTATAGAAGTGGTCTAAAGCTTTCACTGTCTGATCATTTTCTCATACTTTTTTCTATTAATGTGCGCTGTAGAGTTTGAGTTCAGGTACCGTTACTGGGGCCACTAAAGGTCCACATTTCTGAGTATTACATTAGCACAGTACAACCGGGAGCAAACGGACCAAGTCTCGTAAACCTCGGAAGACACCTACTTTCTCTGTTTGAAGTCATTTCAACTCGAGCACTTTTACAATGAACGCCGAGAGTGCCTTGCTTCTTTAAAGTATTACTGGCGAGTACATAGTTTTGTTGTCAGCACTTTTGGTAGATACAGTTTGCACAATCATGCACTCCGCTAATCAGTAGTCCGCTACCAATAACTGGATATCAATAACCTCGCCACAGAACAAAACTACGGGCTTGCTGAGGCACAGATATACATTAACCATACTCAACATACCGCGTGAATGCGCGCGTTATGAGCTGACTATGGAATAGGGTAAAATTGACAACTGGCCACTTGCAATCTTTACGTGTTTCCTGTTTGGCATGTGATCTAATGAGTGAGGGAGTTGCGTTCCCGTTTAAACATACCACCAATTACGTGGATGCAGCAGTTTGATCCATTATCCTCCTCCAGACAAGCGATTTCGCAAAATTGCGTGGATGTATTACAGAATTACAATAAATATATATTAGAGGGAAATAATAAGTAACCACTTGCTTACACAGGCCACCACTAAAGTGAATCAGAATACGAAAGTTATGCAAACGCAGGTCGATTGGTGAGTTTGCGCCACGCAGTCTCCCCGAGGTTCGTTTTTTGTCCTCTCTAGGACGCTAACAAAAGTGCAACTGAAAGCAATTTTTAAGGTCTATTTAATCGATAAACAGTTCTGAGAAGGAAACGGTTTTCACTGTTCCATGTTTAACGTCCTATTTTTGTTCTCTTCCGTCTTGACTGGGGCTGGTTTGGAATGCAAACGTCATCAAACGGAAGTGGTAGTCTACTGTTTTGAAATGGTGGTCATGTACGTAAGCTTCCCTCATTGTCAAAGTGAACATAATTAGTGACAGGTATTCTACTTGATGAAATTTTCTTCGTATATAGACCAGACAAATTGTAGAAAACCTTAATGAAAGCACGTCAAACTGGCACAAATGTAGACGCATGCATGTTTCACGTATTTAAACGGACAGATGATAGTGACAACGAAATGATTATCTGAAGCAAGTTGGCTCAGTATATGCGAGCGAGTGGTGGGGATGGGGATGGAATTTGGAAGCTCAAGAGAAGGAAGGTGAATGGTTAAATGGTGAGGAACCATGCCAAACTGTCGGTTCCAAATGAGTCAAAACAAGAGGTGTGGATGAAAATTTGGGAATTGTTTATGACTAAGCTACTAGATGGTCCACTGGTCCTCATTTCTATGCACAACAGTAAATTATCCATAAGAACCCCTAAACAGAGCTTCTGAGCACAAGCAGCCTACTAGGGGTCAGTCAGAATAACTGTGGAAAGTATGTCATTATAAATATGAAGCAATGAATGCCAAAAATACAAATTTAATTGTAGCAAACTGTAAGCAAAATAGCCGTCATTTAAGAATCGGAATGAGCAATGCCAATACTGCCCGTTTAGCAAGTTCAGTCCACTGTTTTAGCGGACGGAAAAGTATTTGCTTTTCTCTCGTATTAACCTCATTTACTGTTGACCTGACTTTGCTCGTCGACAGGTTTGAAAGCACTCACTGATTACCGTGTGCTCACGGTTTTATACAACTGACGTTCCAGATTAATTTGTTTAGTTATACACAGATATGCTTATGGTATAATCTATAGAAAACACGACAGACTTTGAGAGGAAAGTATTATTGAGTGGCTGGGTTAAACGAATGGTAACCTGTTTAAATCGATTGCTACATTTAGATTCTGCATTATACAGTCGGCAATGCAATGGTTCTGGATAACTGACGTAATGCAGGACAGTACATTAGGAACTTGTTGACGCCGGTCGATTGAGACGTAGTCAAACTTGTGTTGTATATTTGGCCATCATCTTTGAACTGGCTGGCAAACCACAGCATTTCTAGACAGCCTTGAATACAGCTCGGGAAGGACTATCCCGTCACTGGCGAAAATCATTGTAGAAGAGAAGAGTTGGTTTTCTGTGCAGGGTTTTAGTCGACTTTTTCTATTTTAATAGATTCCTTTGGTAAACAATGGGTTTAAGAAGTAGTTTAAACCGAAACGGTCTGTGGTAATTCTACGTCTGATTTTGCCTTGTAGAAGTAGACAGCATTTTATTGTTCGGACAAACAAGCACTGTTTTGACCACGTCCATAGGATCGTAAAAATATGCTTATTACAAAATTTTCTGCCTAACCCGTTTTAAATTTAGTAAGGAGCTACCATTGTTGATTTTTAGGTTAGGTGGACTCAGTATTTCAACTTCAACCAAACTGTAGGTTGAACAAACTAAACAGGTGACAGATACTAACAATCGTCTAACGCAGATGGCAGTCTGGCAGCGTCACACCACAATGCACGTCAACATCTGGTTCTAGATTAGTGTGATAATCAAGGGTCAATATGGTTCAATAACTGTTATTAAATGGATTAACTTATGCCTACTAACAGCAAAGTTGAACATACACAAAGTCGGAAATGTAGTAAAACCACACACACGGCATGCAGTTTAATCTTTATGTGTTTCATTCTGTCACAGAAGACTTGTCTTGCAGAAAGTGTTGTAAACGTTTTGTTCAAGTGAAATCTGTTGTTTTAATGCCATTTTCAATTCTACTTCAGGACGCTTAGTGAAAACTATCACTATTTCCAGCGAAACAAGACAGCCTTTGTAGGAGCACAAGTAAGTGTTTTTTTATGTCTTTTTGTTATTGCTTCGTTAGGACATTTGTTTTATTCATTACTCAAGATATCGGAAAATCCTCCATCTATTTGTAAAGATAATATGTGCATGAGGCTTTCCATATCTGTTCTGCACGAGTTACCTTAAAACCGGCGGTATTAAGAAAAGCGTAGAATAAATGGCGTAAGAAAAGTAGCTCGAAAAGATCTGTCATGAATGCATAAGTCAAGATGATCAACCCTACCAGTCTGCTATTTACTGATGAGTAGTAGGGGATGTTGACTTTCATGTAGATTGAACATCGCTCACAATTGATCGCAGCTGTCGCATTCCTATAGACTTTCCAGTTGGCCCCTTCCGAAAAGAAGCACTAGACTCGAGTTTCGCTCTCATAAGAGCTCGTCAGTAGTGCATATCCTCGCCATTGCCGGGACTAGAACCACGGCCACGCTGCTCATGAAGCAACCGTGTGTACCACTGCGCCATTGACCTCACATTAGGCTATTTATCAAGTCCCCCTTAGTCTGAGGGGACGCAGTCCATCATAAGTTGCCAGTTTTGCACCGTCTGCGATCGCAGGGGATTAAAGTTTCTGAGGTTCAACTTTTTCACAGTGTCACGGTATATAATACAGTTATCAGACCAGTTGTTTCATCTCTGTTTACAGCCTTCTTTACTGCTCAGAAATGTAAAACATACTCACAACTTCTGACGTGATTAATTTGTCTCACAAACGAAACTAAGTGAAACGTAATCGTACAGTGCACGAAGTCAACTCTTGCTTGAAAGCACAATTTTGAGACAAAATGCATCTCTTAATGAATTATTTCTGATACGCAGCATGGGGTTTGATAACTTTTGAGGCAATCCTCACTAACATTTAGTCGTACCTTTCGCATTCAAACAAATCTTTCATCCAGCCTCTTCTCAAGAGGCGGTTAGCTGATGAATCTGTCTGCTTGCAAAAGCTTCAATGATATATGATTGACGTTCCATTTTAAATGAACTATTTGTCAACCGTTGTTCCTGAATACTAAATCAGATTTTCCCTGCAGTTTGTTCATCGAGAATTTCGGTAAGCTACCATCGATATTCCACCAGTGCACGTAGTGCTTCTTTTAATGGTGAAAACTTCCTTCATTTTGACGCAATCTTTTGAAGGTGTTGCTCTGCACGTTCCACATGGTTTTCGGGTCAGAGCTCCTGGTTAGTGCAGCCAAACATTTTGATATTAAGATGCGATTTGGAAAGTGGGTGTACACATCTTGAGGCACTAGCTTGTTGAAGGTTTCGTTGTTAATTGAGCAGACAGGGTAGATATGCAACTGAACCCAAAAACGTTTACAAACCCAGTCAACTTGTGAAGGATAGGAAACTCCCACATTCATTATTAATGGAATGCGTGTTCTCTGTTCACCCGAAAGTCTTGTTAAGGTATCTGCGCATTGCCCTGCGCTCCGTAAGTGTCGTTCAGTTACGACTGAGCCTGAGCTACCGAGCGACTGTAGACATCTTTGTGAGAATGACCTTCCAGGCTCAGCCACTCAGGTGATGAGCTGGCATAGCGGTTACGTCGTTGGGTCTATGTGTACTAATTCTTTTGCACTGTCGTCCGACTGAAATGCAGAAGTCACTCGCTGGACAGACTGTAGCACGTCACCAGTGAAAAACTAACAATATCGCGATGCTTTCCTAGTTGTTTGAGCTCCGGCAGCCCAGTTTCACACAAATCTGATGGATGTCACAGATTGTTTAGTGGTTTTGTAATGCGGTCCAAATATAAAATTACCAAGCCCCTGGCCTGATTTCCTTGTTTAGCGGATACAGTACACACTAAATGCGTTACATGAATCGGGTAGCCCGTTCACATTCAGGCTAGAACCAGTAAGTTTTCAAATGGATTGTTTCCTAAGTAGTAAATCCGTTGTACAACTTATGGGTGGTGAGGTTAGTTCGTATATTTTTTGTGTTTTTGGAGTATTGTTGACCCGATTTTTTCCAAACTATAAAATAAGCACCAAACTTTGATTTCTTTTCCGGTGGTTTTACTTACTTCTGTCAAAAATTGTTTTCGCAAATTCAGAATTGATCAAAATTATGTGAAATAACGTCGGTCGTATACCTCTTTCGTCCACCACGGTTCTCCTACAAAAATTCTAATTATAATAAAACCCACTTGGTATGTGAGGTTCCTGAAGTCTGAGGCGGAATTTGGAAAACTTATTTAAGCATGATCATATACCCCGCATTTGGTACTGTCCAAGTTCAGAATCAACGGGTTCCTACAAAAGAGATATGGTTCACTCTAGACAGCTCATTTTTATATAGTTCTGTCCAAAGATGTGCTTTTGTAAGATTCCGGTTTGATAACATACTGGCTGTAATCAGGTGAGTAAATCAGTAGAACCATCACAAATATTTTTACAAAGAACTATTTATAGCTGTACTCTTGCTAGGAAGAAACATATCCATCAAACTTGACTGTAGCCTCGAGGAAGTTGATAGCATGCTAACACTGGGAGTATAAAGGGCCAAACAGCTTCAGTCTTGTTGGTAGCACCTGCTAATAACACCCGAAATTCTCAAAGGTTCTGGTAGGCAGTTGAGTTATTCTGACTTAGTGTAAGGATAGTGACAGGTAGGATGCACACACTAATGCCAGTAAAAGTAAAATGAATCTCAACCGGCTGGTATTTGGTTGGCAAATAGGACCATTCACAATCTTTCCGCACTGTTCACCACACAGTTTAATGGTCTTGATGGGCAGATTTCCTTAGCGTTTTCAGTAAACCAACCCACTTCGTGTTACCTCAGGTTCTATAGTGGAGACCTAACTGTGAAAAATCCAGATATCGGCTAAATTTGAAACAGCGACAGAAACAGTATGGCTCAAAGGGGCAAGCTTTCTTCAAGTTGAGCTCCAAGCAACCCCAGAAGAGCAGAAATTTCACATTCGGGATCACTTGTCCGATGGGCGTCCCCATATCACATGGAATCCATTACATGATCCAAGAGAGTGACTGTTCCGGTGGGATTTCTCAAACGGTTCACGCTGGAATCCACCAACGCCACTTCTGAGCAATGAAATTGTTTTACTATTAGGTGGTGTACCAGAAGTAACAGTTTAGACCATTGAAATTTAACGAATTATGTATGAATAGTCTTCCCTCCTATTCTGCCATTTTTTTCAATGAACTCTCGTTTCTCTATGTTTTTATTCTACGAATTCTCCCAAATTTGTTCGGTTTCCAGTGAAAAGCTGGAAGTTGGTTGTGTACCACGAAAACTGTAAACTGCTTTAAATTGCTTTTAACAAAATGTTTCCACTGATAGTAAACGGAAGTACTGTCAACTGCTTTGTTATGGCCATGTGTAGGGCTCACTCAACCAAAAAATATAACAGCTCGTGGCATATCTCTCAGAATGTGGATGTATGGTTGGGCTTGTTTCTGAAGGTAGGATATCAATTATTGTGTTTTACTGTGTTTTGATTTTTTCTAAAGGCAGGGCTTTTAGCTAAAAGTCAGTCAAAATCCATCAGTAAATTGGTATGAACGTTTTGTATGTAAGTGACGTATGCCTAAATTTCCATTGTCCCTCCTAAACTGGGCGAAAGCAAGATGTATCGTGTATAATCAAACCCAACAGCTGGTCGCTCATGACACAACGCCCCGTAATTCGCACACAGCTGTGAATTAGTTCCATTCATAAACCGGTTTACTGTTCATTCGTGTTTTGCAGGGCATCCACTCGTTCTTAGCTGGTCTTCTGCTTCGGTCCGATAAAACAGCCTTAAATCCGTCCTGTGCCGCTCTCATCTCCCCAGTTGTCAATCTGGAACAACATGGTAAGCGAGACAATTTTCTACTGCTTGTCATGCATTTATAATAGCTGATTGCGAACTGACCAAATGAATATTGTGGGTTAATCTGTGAGTAGTTATTAGACCGTGTATGCCAATTCTGCGACCTTAGCAGGATGGAACTCGTCAGTGACTGGCAGCAGCTGCTTATGCGTATTGGTGGCATCTCTAGACAATCTTAAATAACACGTACAGGTATGGGGCCCTCGCGGCATGAACAATAACATCAGAAGTTGTGCTCTGCTCACAGAACACTGGTACACCAGTGCACATTTACGACCAAATGGAACAGGAAAATACTAATGACAATCGAACTGTGAGTTCTGAATGAGTTTATTGGACCACAGCATAGGTGTACATGAATATGATCAAATACAGCTGAATGTTGACCGTCGAGTCGACGGATCAGTGTGGATGCATGATAGCTCTTGCGATAATCTTGATTAACGTTTACAACAGAGTTAATGTTCCGTGTTTAGACTGCAACAGCATTTTCCACGTCGAATCTTACCTTTTCTTGTTCGTACAGCTGCACCGAATTTTATGTTAACAGTTATAACAAAAATGCATAACAATGTACTGAACCAGACCCAAACTCTTAAGTTTAACTAAATCAAGCCCGAGTGAACTATCCACAACCACGTTTGTCAAAGTTCACACACAGTATTTGTGTAAATCCTGAATTTTAATGGTCTGTTTTGTGACAGTTGTATCCTCGTATTAGAGAAAGTATCTGTTTTCATTGACCAAGTGTATATACAGCGGTCTTCTAGATAACGGAAAAGTTACCTTAGTCTGTTTCACAGGAACTGCTAATCCATCATCAAACTGCTCATTGCGTTATGATAAGTGACGTGTCTGGCAGGAGACGCTCGTACCTTAATGGGAATGTAATGCTCTGAGTCATTTCTGAATTGTTTTTGATATACTTATATATATCACCCAAAGTGCGCTTTGGTAGGTTCAGTGTAGCTCAAATGACAGGACATTACACTATGGGAATCGTTATGTTTTAATAAGTAGCAGTAATATTACCTCTGATAAAGTCACAGCAACTAAGATGACTCCGAGGAAAGCTTTCTAGTAGATCTAGTCTTCAAGCTTACAGGCCAATCTCAGTATCAGTTGAAGCTAAGTATCTGTCAGTAAAATGACTCCATGAATTGGAGTCTTGAATATGTGCGGTATGAGTGAGCAACAACAGGAACAGCACGAGTCCCTGCAATGCTAGACTAACTAATTTTGGTTAGCCCATGCTAACTCCCACTTTAAATTGTACTATAAAGAACTCTGTGTAAGAGGTATCGAGTTCTTCTAGATACCTCAATAAAATAGAAAGTATAAAGCAAAAGAATAGGACTGCTGTCGCGACGTATAGGACATTTATGATGAAGAACTAGCGCCGTTTAACTCGCGTATGTGAGCCGATAATTGTTGTCGCACTGACGATAAGTTTGGTTCCTGTAACCTACCAGGCCACCACCTTGAACTCACGAACCCTGCACAATTAAGCCACGTAGTACAACTCAGTCTTAACGTAACCATGTCACATTGATATATAGGCAGTGGTGATGGATTCGATGAAACCATGGGGCCGATAAACCTGGTCCTTCGTACAGAACCGCGAATCCAGTACGGCGTTTTTGATTGCACTGATTGCCCTACTGCTGATTGCTGTTTTTTTTCGCACAGTGCTGAAACCAGACGACGCTTGTCTACTGACCTTCATTCACCTGCCATATGCTCCGTTAGTGCCAGGTGATATAACCTCTATCCATGACGGACACGTTTGCCAATACACAATAATCCGATACTACAAAACACTGACCAAGATTGCGTATGAATGACAGGTGGTTAGGTTTAGAGTAAACCGAAAACATAACTGATACCATTATAATTAGGAGATATGTTGTGGTTCCACATAATAAGAAGGTGAGTAACGCCAATAATAACACGTTTGATACAGAAGAAGCAGTGTACTAAATATATAAGAACGACAAAACTAGATGACGGATGCGTGGGCCGATCAAAATCCTGAGAGTCAATTAGAAAAGATTTGCATAATTGTGAATTACCGATTGAATCAATGGAAGATTGTGGAGAGCCGGAGGATGAGCTGATGTGAGAACAGTTCTAAATTCGTTGTGCTGGATTAGGCTGTGCAAGTTTGAGAGTTGAAAATCCTCTTCTTACTGCCGTACACCGTTTAGCTCGTGTGACGACGTCAATGCAAAATGTGTAGTTCAACCGGCTGCTTAGCAGTGAATGGTAATTTATATTGATGCGTTGCAAAGAAGTGTGCGGCAATACCTGTGTGGTTGTCGTGATAGTGTTCGTGACAAGAGCCATGCTAAACATTAAAAAATGTAGCAGGTTGATGACACCTACATTAACGCTGTTGACAGAGTTGAAACCGCTGATCATGTCGGGCGCTGATTGTCGGGCGATGCTTTGGGCGTTGATTATCATGAGTTGCGTTAAGCGTTCTTTGTCAGGCAACAAACAGGACATTCATCAGACAAATACGATCGCACTGACGTTTTTCATTATCTCTTGAAATTTGGGACAGAAGATTACTGACTTCGAACAACGCTGACATAACATATGAATGGTCAGCGTGGTTGTTAACATGTGCATGTATAAGGCGAGTTAATCTTCATGTTTGTCCACTGTAGACTACAGCTCAAACTGACACGTACAGCAGCGGTGAGACGACGTTCTTTGCGTTCTACACTCTTCCGCATTGAACAGTTTATAAACCGAAGATTGTTGAACCTCTTACCAGTTAGACAATAAGGAGAGCACGCAGTCGCCGCGATTCTCCTACCACACTATAATAAATATAGTATATGCACTCTTATCAACATTTCGTTGCTTTCATGCACCAAAGGTTTATTTACAGATTAAGCAATTAGGTTGGAGGACTAGGCTGAATTGTAGTCTAAACTTGTGTTTCGATAGAAATCGTGGCAGTTACTGAATCATAACATTTCGTTTTGGTCATGTAGATGTTGATATGCGGTTTACTCGTGAAGACATTCAATGTTTTTCGTCAACCTTTCTTGTGAAAGAACGGCCAGAAACGGTTGTCCCTTCCATTGTTACCCTTGTCTTAAGAGACATAATGCGGCAGAGTTCGAATGTTTGATGTTTATGTTAGCCGCCTAAGTGTAGTTTCAAGGCAATTGATGTTCTATGTTTACGTCGTTTGACTTAAAAGCGATGAGTATCTAAAGAAAACATGTTCGAGCTTTTAGTATGCGTCAAATGAGCAATCTGATAAATGAATACTTTTTCGAATACTATTTAAAAATAAATGAAATACGTACTATTAAACAATAGGAGGAAATTGCTTACTCAAGTGATTTTTGAATACACATTATTGCCAGGTTCGTAACTTGTCTTGTGGCCCAAATGTCCCTGTAATATCAAATACATTATCTTCAGTATGCACCTTCTTGATCGTATCGATTTGTCACTCTGAATGTTTCTAAACGTTCCATTTGACTAATTACCTCTCCAGAACTGCATCAATTTTTCAAAGAACCTCCTGAACTGGGTGGTATTCCTATGTCGTCTCTCGACTACACTACTCATCCCATCACTAAGGGTTTGTTATCCAAACATTTTACGACACCTAATTTTAAACTAACTCAAAGACGTTTAGAAATGTGGAAGCATCGTACAATGTAGAAGATTGGAAAACCAGACATGATCACATCTAACCGTTTATCAAAATAATGGTGTTTCATAAAGCAGTTCAATAATTGTGTGTGTACACTGAACAGATTAAATTTATAAGTTGTTCAGAGAAATGGTGGATTTTCGTCAGTATTTGGTTTCCCTGGAATTGAGATCATCAATTGGTAACATAATTTTGTTGAAGCGAGTGCAAGTCTAACCAACTAATTCCGTATGCCGACTTTGTTGATTATGATCGCTTGTGTTTTTGTGGTTTATTTTTAATTGCATCTATTGCAATTTACACAAATGGTGTCGACTTTGATACTGCACGATATTTAAAGTGATGTATAGTATAGCTGCAAAAACAAAAATAACCTTGAACATTTCATTTTATTTTATAAAAACCTGAAGATGAATGTCTATAGAGCCATGGCTCAAAGGTGTTTAGTTTAACAATTTGGATGAATTTCTTAAAACCGCGTAAATATTCTCAGAATATTGATGTAAGTGAACGGTGACAAGGGGAACGACATTGGTTGGGCAATGATTGGGCGTATTCTTCAGTCAAGCCATCGGTTCGTTAGGAGTTTAAGTCTAACATTCTATAGACTAACATCTGGTTTAAATATTACTCAGTTTTAGCCACTGTTAGTTGAGGCATATAAAGCCACCCCACAGACTTCTAAAATATAAATCAGAATAGACGTCGCTTAATTCAGTGTGACTGTTGGAGGAATAAGAACAGGTAGAACAAACTCGTTTGCTACACAATCTAGTCTGCGAAAATTATATATCAGCCCAGAGCGAGCACTGGAACAGGCGTAGCATGATTGATGAGTCGTCCAGTGGACTGTACACCTGTGGGACGCCACAATCTATGTGAAGTTGTGCACCCCCCTTTGATGGTCAAGTCAATGGAAAACAATGAACACGGTAGCTTTAGTTGAAAACAAATTAATGCTTGTTTGAAACCTGCGAGACAACACGAATAACACAAAATTCCTCCAATAGGCTGTGATTTGCATGTATGCACTTATATATGTATGCCCACTGGAGCCTCTCACTTTGACCGGCTGAGTGTTTACAAGGTCTGGCACCACCACGTATAAATCGGCGTCTGCTGTAAGAAGTGCACGAAACCACACTTAATAAAATCACATCCTTGTGTCTAATTCTATTTAAATTAACTAGACCTAGACACAATAACAAGTAAAGCGAACAGAATGAGTACAGGTTTAAACGTCACTAACTTCGACTACGAACCACAGGTGAATGTTATCCTATGCATCACAGCCTAAAAATCGATTTTCTCACACGGACCAAAACCTTACCTCCAAAGCCTTCATATTTCAACTCAATGTCTTACCAAAAAGCACGAGTTCTATGAACAGCTTAAACATGTATCATGTGAAAGAAACATTGTGTAACAATCAATAATTTTATATTGACAAAATGTGTCTGGACCACCAAATCCCGTGTAATGAGAACGGTATGATTGGTCGTAGGTTAGCCTTTACTTCTAAGAGCACAAATGAACCATACCGCCGTCCATGTAGTGCTCTCTCCACACTTTCAGTCTTATGAAGACGTCTGGGAGTAAACCCTAGTAACTAGAGTTTACGTCTCCAGTTGCCATAGAAACTTATTAAAAGCGTTTGCTGACCCTTTCACTAGATTTGTAACAGATATTTCATTATAAGTAAAGCCTCATTTAGTCGTTCAAATTAAATAATGAGTTTTCTATTCCCAACCATATCTCTTGTTTTGTTCCGTTCAAATTCCCAAAAACATTATTCCAACTGGGACTTGGCATCCGAAAATATGACAAACTACCGAGCAAGCAGTTCTAACTATCTGATTTCATTCGTACTGAAATTGTGCGCGTATTCCACACTTGTTGTAGCTTTAAAGTTGAACTGTCTTACCATCTGATTCAATTACGGTAGTGTGGTCAGCTGATTAATATATTTACGAGTGTGTTTATGTAAGCTATTTCGGTCAGATTCTTTCTAACCTCCCACGTTAATCAGTGGTCAACACTGACTGAATACCACCCTGTACTGACGAATGCGAAGTTCTAGGTTGTGTTACCGTACTATAATATTCATTCACCTGTTTTACACATTTAATCACAGCGGCTTCTTTCACCCTGATCAATGGTAACATAACCAAAAATGTTTATTCCTTGTTATGATAGCTTCTCCAACTAATCATTTAAGAGGATCCTCCCTTTAAAGTCTTTGCACATACAGGTATCCCTTTTGGTGTATTCTTAAGATGCAGCGTAGTTCTTTTGATGTCATGAGTTATCAAGATCCCTTCATCAATTAGTTGCATGTGGAAATATTAGTGGCCGGATGCTCCGAGTTGCTTGATTAAGCGCGACTGATAATGGTTTGATCTTGTCACATATAGTTTCCAGAAGCATCGTTTAGATGAATTGCCACACGTCTGAAACATAGTTTAGTATATTTGATCATTAATTGTCTAATAAAATTCGCTTTATGCTCCCCACTGACATACCGAGAAGACACATGCCAGTGATTAGTATAAATTTTCCTGGCATCATATGTAATAAAAAACACGATAATGTGAACTCTGTCTGGAGGTTGAGACCAAAGTGTGACAACTCGTTGTAAGGACCACTTGTTTTTAAAACTCAACCCTGTACATAATCTATCTATAGTTGTACCACTAGTTGAACGTTTTTGTGTTAGAGCTGCTTAACGCAGGGTAGACAGTAGACTTCTGGTTCAACAGTTATTGTCCTGTCTATATGAGATCCGTCGTCTGATGCCGTTAATTATGTCGGTAAGTAACCAAGTGGAAACAGCAAAAGAAACATTGTGACAATCTCCGAAAAGTTGAATCTCAAACAGTCTAGTTCACTGATGCTCTGACTTCCAAGCATAATGTCATCGGTAGATGAACATAAAAACGTAACAATGTAAACGAAACTTTCTAAAAATCTAATATTTACCTTGACATATTAGCTTGCCAGCATCAGCTTACAGTTTCGATAATGGAAACTGTGGGTTCCATAATCAGGAAATCGAAACAATCTCTTTCGTTCTTTCCACTCCACTTTCTCAACATTTCCTATCTGTGTCCCTCACTTTGGAAAATGCAGCCCTAAATTTAGATCAGAGTAAAATCAAACAACCTGCATTAATGTTGTATAGGTAGAATGCACTTATTTACACTAGCAGTTTCCCCGGCTGTATTGTGTTGGCTTCCTCGTTCATCTCTTGACAAATTAGTATCATCAGTTTTTGTAACTTTTTCTACTGAACGACTGGTGAGATTAATCAAGTTGTTGTCATTCTACAGCACAGTTTACTGCTGTTACAGCGAATTTCACTATCATTCAGAATGAAACCGAGGGCGATGTCAGTAGGGTTAATGGAATTAGCAGTAGAAAAATGTCATTCAACTATCAGGTTTTTCAGGGAATTCAGTCAATCCCAATTGAGTTTGAATAGACAACCAAAATTAGCTTCTGTAGGAATGTAGAGATATAAGTTACAGAATGTCCATATTTGGTTTAATTTAGTCATATGTATGCTGGAAATAATCAGTTGAAACATAAATATGAAATAAACAGTGTGCAAATGGCCGCATTAAATTTTATGGATCAGAATCTTACTTCCAAGCAAGAGATAATGTTTGAAGCAATAAGTTTGCGTACGAACAAACAGAGCAAATAAAACCATAGTATTTCACACCCTTTTCTGTCCTCTTTGGCTAACTGGATAAATGGAGCCAAAAACCTCAAATAACATGTTCCTATATAGATGTTTCTAAACCTTTGCAGTTTATGACCTGCTGCCTTCATTCTATTGGGAACTTATCGCTGTTCCCGTGCGAACCTGTTTATCCAACTTTGCTCGGTTTCGTCTTCATGTTCATAGTCACCATTCGAAGCTGGTTTAGTTGAATAACATTGCTGTGATTCGGTTGGATGAAACATGTTGTCACACACCTAGCTCCAAATTTGCAAAGCTATTGAGGTCCAGCACAATTTCCATGGGCAAAACTGTCAAGTCTACATTACTACAGGTGTTTTATGTATAATAAGTAGGCTGAATCATACAGAACCACACTATATTTTCTCCTACTCGTAGAGTAAAAATTAAATATCTGAAAATTCTTGTTTGAGTTATATAAACTGAATTAAGACAAACCAATTTCCTTGATTCAGCGATATGCAATATGTTCTACAACAAAAAGATTAGTCTACTTTATGAAATTAGTGAAGTTATTTGTTTGAAATGTGCTGCGTTTCGATAACAAGCACATTGTTGTAAGGTTAATTTTCTTGTGAAACAATTTTTATACGTACAACAAACTCACTGAGCATCAACTCAAACATCGCTAACTAAACAAATAGACTTCTCTGTTTGGTTTCTACTTAACGCCAGAGAACACAGTTTAATAATTGTAATTTAAAACTTACATTGCAGAAAGTAGCAATCTTGGTAAGTGGAGAGAATGATATTAACTTATAACTGTGTGAGGCTAAATTTACGAGAGACTAACAAGCTTCTGGATGGCATGTAAAAACTGTTGGCACATTTTGGGCGAATTTTACTTCGTGACATTCGAACAGATTGACATGTGGCAAAAGATTCTAACAAAACCGGATAACAAAAAAGTTAGCGTTTCGTTCTGAATACATTATCTTTTGTTCCTCATCTGAAAACAGCACATAACCTTCTAATGTTCTTAAGACGATCAGCTTGTGCTGGGTATTGAATATCAAATTACTTATCACGTGAGGTTGCGTTAATTGTTACTCACTACAGCGTATAAGTAGCATCTGCTGAGATAGATATAACATTCCTGTACCTGCAATGTTTATATCAAACAATGAATCTAAGGTCAATCTCGGGAAGTCTCAATGGCTGACCATTTTAATGGCACAGTCGTACAAATCAAAATTTTGCAGCTCAAGTTGGTCTTGCAAGTATTTTACAATCATTATGCGTTTTTCAATTACTACGGTTTTCATTTATTTTTCGTTTTCTAAAAAGGAATCGTACCAAACGTTCTGTTTTTTAAATTTTATATCAACAAACCATGAACTGTGTAGCTTGACACTTCACCAGGGTGTGTAGAAACCATATATGAGCTATTTGGTGAGCATTATCCGCGAACAGCTTCGAACTAATAAGTATTGCAAAGATTTTTTTCAGTTTCAAGACAGAACATACGACAACTACGCTGTTACATAGCCATTACTGTCAGTATTGTCCGAATCAATTATCGGATGAAATTCTTGTTATCATGATTGACATATGTTAACAAAACCGCGGGATAGGTACGGAAATGCTAACAAACACACTAAACACTGTCATATGGTGCAAAAATGTTTTGCTTTTTCTGAAAGAAACCATTCCTTCAAAAATTGAAAGCATAACGATTTAGTCATACGGTATTTGCATTTTCACAGTGTATGCTTTAAAATTATTGGATGTTCTGCTACTACCAGAGAATGACCTTGATAAAAGTCACGGGAATTTCTGTTTTCACACAAAGTTATTATTATGTTCATTAACGCATTACTATGCTCATTAATGGAGTGAATGCACACCGCAACTTTTCCATTTTCCACCCTCTTTCTGTTGCACTTCAGAATTTACTGAAGCCGTGAGAATAATTAAACCACAAAGTGATTTTCAGCATTTGGTGAGTCACAGTTATGTCTGGTTTTGTACAACCGTTACTTGAAGCTACAACATGATATTGCTTAAAACATTACGACATGGGACTTGTAAATCGATTGGATTCAGTCATACTAAATTTGGTACGAATATCTTACATTACGATATGAGTGTTTTTAAGTACACTGTAAGTGCTACATTACAATTTTGTATTCAAACATTCCTGTTTTGTTTATGACATGAATTAAAATGGAAAACGACTTTGAAGTAATAACCACTTTGCAATGTTTATACTGCGCTTATCAGAATCTATGGAATGGTAGCCGAATGCCAATGGTTCGGAGTACCCAATGGAGATTCACAGGAACTTCATCGGTTTCAAGATCCGAGCTGTATTCGTGGATGTACTCAGTCATCCGGCATACGTACTTGGAGAGTAGTGACCACACTATACAGAAAGCAAATTCGTAATTTAAAAATTACTAATCCAGTTCTGAGTAGGGTATTCCGAAGAAATTTTGACTAGTAAACCTGCTGACTTCATCACCAAAAGTAAAAATACGGTTGCGCTGTTCATTTATGTAAAACATCCTAAATGATTTTTTATTTACTTTCTACTGTGTTTTGTTTGGTAACCAACTACAGGACATAGAATTACTTCATCCCAGCAACGGCCACCAGCCGTGTTAGAAACGATGTCATTGTTGGGACGCGTTATGCAAGGCTCTGGTTCGTTTCTGACTGTAATAAGTTATATCTTATATTCCCGATGCTGTGAACTGCGGCTAAGTTTTTCATGTCATACCACTCAGGAACACAACTATACTATATTTCATATCACAGACTTGCACCTCATAACTGCAAACTAATTGCTAATCACTTCGTATATGAAACTACCAGACTGGGAGTTCAGTATGAATTCTGTGGCATTGTGGCATTGTTGTAGATAGTTGAACCCCTTCAATTCTCACTAACAGAGCTCCACGTAGTAAGTCCGAGTCATTTTCGAATCGTTCGTTTACTAAATCCGTTAACCTCACAATTTGTTCAAGATGGTATCCGAATGTAAAGTTGTTTAGAAACGTGTTCTGTCTCGATTCTGACACTCTTGTCCATCTCAGTTGTCTTCAGTTTGGTCCATATATCAGAGTCTACGTTTTTTTTTCACGCAGAACTTTGACCTTACAAAACTGGCGCAGAATTTTGGAAATAAAGAATTGTTGTTGATACATGGAACAGCAGACAGTGAGTTCCGTAGTTTTTCACATCGACTTTTAGTACGCTTCGAGGATTAAACGGGAAAATCTTGATTTGAACTAGTTCGAGCCGGTCCTAAGAGTTTAAATTAAAATTGCCCTAGAGTGATAAATTAAGGGTCGAACGAAAACACCACGGATTTCTAGTATGTTGTTGGGTAGACTGTATGCAGGAAAGATGTATTCGCCATAGTAAGTAAAGCGTGCTGTGCCGAAGCTTCATATAAACCAATTCTGGATGTACTTGTTGGGTCATAAAGTAGCATAATGCAGTTCATGTTAGCCTTAGAACAGACAACTTCCTGCACCACAGATTGCAACCTGTGGTTCTAGGGAGTACTAGTGGAGATAAAAGCCATTTATCCAAATGCTTATGAACTTAACACTGCAACTGCATGTCAGTGAGTAATACGTCGCTCATCGGACTTAAGGAATTCTGCTCTTTCATTTTGAAGACAAAAGGATGATTAACGTGACTCCTATTTACAGATAACCAGAGCTGAACAAAAATCTCAGGCAATTTTGACTGGCTACAATTACACCTAATGAAGCCGCCCCCAGCATATTCTTTTCATACGATTCCGTAGAATGTATTTTAAACCAGTGACCGACGTGGGATGTATGCAAAAGGTTGGAGCTGACACTAACGATATCTGGGTTTACGTGATTTCTATCGTAATCATTCCGTATTTATGCCTTCCGTCTTTAACTGTCATTTCAAGTGGTGCTGATTAGTAGGTGACCCGTGATCAAGTCAATTGTTTCCGAGACCGTGCTCCCGTTAAAGTCACTCCTGGTTATTTGTAGCTGGCAATGGCATATAATATGTTCGTCTAGCTTGAGAGCTCATACGCTGTGTTCGCTTCACATCGTCAGCTAATTTATTAAAAGGCTTACGCCGAACACTACATGGTGACGGGTCCTGACACAAACTATGGACAAATGTCTTAATAAGCTTTCACGCTGGACATTTTGTCTTGATTTCGGGTTATGATGCAATAGCTGTGTGTGGTGGAATATCCGTTGCGTTAAGGCGACAGTTCATGGGGCAGGTTAATCACACGATAGGCGAGTAAACTTACGCCTACCGGAAGAACACTGGTCAAGCATAAGGCGAACTAGGTAGAACATATTGATTGCAGACCACAGCCAATCGCGCAGGTTAATTTCGACGAAACACCATTTACTGTAATGATGTCGCTGAGACCTGTTATCTTCTTCGGCGATCTCAGCAAATGTGGACAATTTGTTTCAGTCATAAAATTATTATTTTTATCAATTCAGTTAACACTAACGTACACTTTGTTTGTCTAGTGGAACAAGCAATTCCGGCAAATCTAGTTTGCCAGCGAAGAGCCGACGTCTGCAAATGAATCATACGCCGTTCTGTGCTACAACATGCAATCACGAATGATTTCTTTGTCGAATGGCACTACTTTTTCTCTCTCGCTTTGGCATCGTAGATCCTGGAAAGTTTTGTTTCTTTCCCTACTGGGCTTGCATGACAAGCCGGCCTGGGATTTGCCAATCAGTATAGGGTTATTGAACATTATTCTGTCTTCATAATTATCGTCGATAGCGCTGTTGGGTGTATGTTATTCAGAAGATTCAGAGCAGAGTAGCGATGAAGACTGGATACGTGTAGCAATAACGCATTTGTTTTGTTATCCTCCAGCCAAATTTGCTGTGTTTTGTTTTCATTTGTAGCAATGATACCCTTTTCACAAACAATGAAGCTGGCTGCCTCACTTGCCGAGAACAGAGTTGACTTCAGTTTACTAGTGAGTTTCCGAGACAAGTATGCTTGAGTTTTCCTTAATATTATGCGTCGGTGTTCGGAATAAATAGGATGATTGACTCCATCGCAGGCACCCACCTTATTTGTGTAGTTGAACCTCCCACTACTAACCACCCTAAAGTACGGTCATTAGTTATCCGATACTACCAGCCAAAATTACTGTATCGCCAACATTTAACGTGTGGAACTAACTTTGAGTAACCAGAGTCCGACAGTAGAAGGAGTTTATGGAAAACCTCAACGCTAATATTTCTGATATGCTGGTAATTATACTACTAGGCCTTAAATGTAATCATTTTTATTTGAACATGAGGACGTTTTGCCAGCTCCAGCACTAACCCCGAAATTCAAATGTAGTCTGTCGAGGAAGTAGAGCTGGTAGGCCCCACAAATAGCAGTCGATCTCCATGGAACTCATGACAAACATTTAGATATAATATTTCGCGACGAAGAACTGCTCTTTTCTAAAAAGTACTTTTATTTTACACTTGGCACCTTCAATTAAGAAACGAGTTTCCAAATATCCTACAATAAAATCTTTGATACAGGTCAGTCTAACCAGCTGAGCTTGCGTAAGCAAAACATCAGAGAAATCATAAAGGTACACTACTCCGCCTGCGGGCAATCTTTGCAAATCACTCTGTGAAGTTTAAATGTGGCACACAAACAACTAGACCACTTAGTCTGAAGATTATTCATCAGTAGTTTTTCACCTATAACCTATCAAACAATAGCTATTGTGCTTCTTCTCATAGGCAGTTTTTAAACAAACGGTGCCGACTAAAAGTAAACTGTTTGTCAAACCACTTGTCAATTGTGAGAAATGCAAAAAGCGCCAAATATCTCATTTTAACATGTTAGCTTTCGAAATTATTAACTCAACTGAAACAGTTACACAACCAAACTAAAGTTCTGTCCACCGGAAAACAAAAGTGAGTAAGCTGTGCTGGTTCAATATTTTGGATCACTCTGAACAGTAACTATCCAAATTGTATTTCATAATAAAGAATCATTGTCCTCGTGCTACAACATTGGTTCTGAGTCAAAATAGAACGACATCTTTCAGTTAGTCAACAGTTCTTGGGTTTTAATAATTGGTAAATGTCTAGATATGAACAGTGTAACGGTGTACAAGCTCATGTGAACTCATGCTATTGCATAGTGGGACATACTAAACTAGTTTGCCAATCTGTCTCTTTTGGTGAAAACAGCGTGTGTGTTACCTCGAAATGCGGCTCATCGTTTTTTTAAATGGTCTTTACATTCAAAGATCACCCCACAGTACATTTTCTTTTAAAAATTCCCGCTACTTCGAGCTAGCAAAAGTAACCTCAAGTGAACTCCACTGTTATTAATAACAACACAAAGATGTTGGTTGTAACTAAGTAGCATTGTTCTAGTCACCATATCGTCGTTACTTCGAACGGATTTTATGGAGTGAAATGCTATCCACAACAAAGAAACACCTTTCCCTCCGAAAGAGTGTTTCTTGCATCAGTACGTTGTAGAGCGATATCAGTCGATTAACCATAGTTCATAAAACTACGACTCGACAGATTCCCATCTTGATTTAGCTTCGTGGAACATTTCTATTGCTTACACTTTCAGTTCTCCACTCAACGTAATGTGACTTTATGAGCAAACAACAAAGTGATGAGCCATTACTATATCTGAATCACTTTTATCATGAGATGCGTACCATCTGAATGTGCGTTTTTCAACTCAAAACTGATGTCCTGTTGTGAATAATTGAGACTTGAAGAAACATTACAGGAAAAGTGTCGAAAGTTACGCATCTGAGAGCAAAACTAATTTCAAAATGTCTGCCAAGAGGAGACTGAACAACACACGACATGTTCCACTGAGCAGGAACAGTTTTTGAAACACAGCATGACAAAAGGTATTTCGCCGTTTTATCTATTCGAGCCATTTGTCGACTTGGTCTAGCATGACTTCAAGGCATTAAACCGACATCTTTCGTGCAGCGTCGGGACCAATGAACTCTTCGAATCCCGCACTACGAATGATCGCAGCCAAACTCATCCGGCTAGTCTGACTTCCAGTGACGCAGGTGTTGATGAGTCCTAAGGGAACAGACAACTATGAAAATTAGTGTATTGATTCAAAAAACTACAGATGTACTACAATCATTTATCATGCATTTTGTGTGAAATTGCTGCAGTACCGTTTATGTCACGGATCGGTGGCGTTGTCCAAGATCGAATCTGGGCCAAATGCCATCAAGTGTACTCTAGTCACGGCGATCTCCTGCATAGGCTCTCAGCGTACCACTTCTTTAAGAAAGCTAGAACAATGTCACCATTTCTGGCTTCTTAAAATGAATCCAGTTATCCATGTCGCACACTTTTAAGTGCATGCTGAATTGAAAACGCTAGCAGTCGAATGCATTATTCAGCGCAGCCAAACGTTGCGTTATGCATGTTCAAAATACAACGCGGTGGCCAAGCAATTCGTAAACAACTATCAGCATCCGACTGACCACCACCTGAAAGAAATCAACCGGTTATTTATACAACTAGAAAGTACAAACCCTGTTCCATCTCTTAATGCCGATTCCTACATAGGAAAACGATAATCTGTAGATGATAAGAAAGCATGCAGTCTTAAGAAATTGACTAGGGTTATTTCTTTAAAATGGCTTGCCGAAGATGTAATTGAAACAACTTAGCATAACTGTTACTGCTGCTGTTCCTCAGTTTTAAGTGACAACCTGCATAAGGCGGGAACCAGTAGGTCATTTAACTAGATCCTACCCAGCCGACTCCGTAACTTTATGCAATTGCATGTTACCAAGACCTGGTGACGCAAAAAGTGGTACCTGGAGTCAACAGTATTTTAGGTTGGGACTACCGGGCGGAAAAATTTTCTCGAAGCCCGGATAATTTTGAATAGCAGAACGGTGAATGTAACAGTTTTGTTTGGAATTTCAGACCGATATTTGTGAACACCAGGTTTATATAATCACTGACAAATCAACCCATGCACGT
The DNA here is from genome assembly GCA_014338405.1 of Paragonimus skrjabini miyazakii. Taxonomy (NCBI): domain Eukaryota; kingdom Metazoa; phylum Platyhelminthes; class Trematoda; order Plagiorchiida; family Troglotrematidae; genus Paragonimus; species Paragonimus skrjabini miyazakii. The sequence continues at coordinate 427,737 of JTDE01000014.1, forward strand.
ACACTGTAAGTAAGCCATGTCTGATAAGTATACCCTGACTATGCTCGTACGCACGCGGGCTAACCGCTTACTGTGCTGGTTGGACATGAGTCTCTTAAAGGTTCATATGAGTAGCTTACCTTGCTTAATCTATATGGTTCTATACATGGTTCTATAGACTTGTAGCGACTTGCAGGTATATGTCTGACGCTTACTGGAGAATGCTTTAGAGGAATTTATCAACCTTTATTGTTCATTGCTTTATTCATACACCCCAAGTATTGTAGACGTTTAATTTAAAGCTTGCTGTGTCAGTGGTTATTTGGTACTCATCAGCCAAGACGAAACGCTAGCATCAACTAGCGTTGTATGACACAGTTTCGTTGTGAGTAGTATACTACTTGTTAGTTCGTATTTAATGTCAGTAAAAATTTAGCCAGTTTCACACCGAAATTTGTTATCGATAACCGACATACTGTACGATCAATAAATTTAACTAATATGCATAAAAGTTTCCTTCCATACTGCAAATCCGTTTTATTTGACAGCCACTGTACGACGAAGACCATGATTATGGTAGTCAACAGACCAGGCTGGTATTGTTGCGACGTCTTGCAGTGTTCCTGACCGATTGCTTATCGCAAACGTCTGCTGAACGTATCAACTTGCATGCAAAATTGCATGTGGATTATCCGACAACAGATGTGAAACATACGGGTTAAGGTGAGTAGTAGACCGCTTCAATTGCCCTAGAATATTCGATCGATAGATTATGCTCTTCAAATGCTCTAATAAATAAAACTAACGTCTACAGTTTTGGGTGAAGTTTACAAGTGTTCTGGTTACTGCTGATCAGTAAACATTTTGTGGACGTTGATAACAACTAGTCAATGAATTGTAAAGAGTGACACTCCAGTAATCAACCACACCTGATATTTTTAGATATTGCACTCGTTTGGGTAAACGGATCGCTACAGCACTATGACCAACAATGTCTGTTTGTCTCAAACTTTTCAACAGTTTCCAGGTTGATTTTGAAATTTTCAACATAAAACAATTACGATAAACATAAACCAAGGTTTTGTTTTAGAAAGTGGGGGAAATGACCCTGCAAAAAATTGGTTTTTATGAAGTATTCAGGTAGGAATGTGGGATAAGACGAAATATTTGATTGTGAAGAAACTCCGAAAATTTTATTAAAGCAACCAAAGGGAACAGGAGATTATGGATATTGATGTTCTTTTAAAATAAATAAACGAAACACCTCGATAGCTGAAAACATTAGGAGTTAAAAAAGTAAACATTAAACGAATAGGTTCATTGACTGTGCGACGAAATTTTGTTAAAGCAAGGAGAAAACGTAACTGAGATAGGAAAATATCGGCACTCTCTTCAGTAGACCGGAAAAAAAATAGAAGGAACTTTCAAGTAAAGGAATGAGAGGATAAATAAATGATGGATCTAGTTTAACTGAGGGAGTGAAAGATGTTGAATTAGTCACATCAATTAATTACACCTGTGCACGTTTTGAAAATAAAGTTGATAACTCTATAGTAGTAAGCGATATCTCCAGGAAGTTTGAGGGAAAATATCTTTAGCAATGTTGGTTAAAATGCAACGGTAATCTAAAGAGCGCATTTTTTCAGTTCTATGTAGCTTCCGCAGAGACTTTCAAATCAGATGAGTTAAGTTTTCAAGGTTGGGGTATAACAAGCTGTGGATAGGCTGCAGTTTAGGAGTAACAGATTCACATGCTGTGAAATGGAAGTTAAGGTCATCTTTCTTGAATACTTGTCTGAATCTTTTCTGAAGAAACCAGTAACTGTAATGCTAACAGTACGGTTTTGGAAAACATCATTTAATACATATTTAAGAGGTACTAGTGACCTGTCTGGACTGTTCTGGCTTAACTGTCTTGCCTCAGTATTCACATTTGGGTACTTGATAAAAAACAGGACAGATCAGGAAACTGGTAAGAATTCATTTGACGTTCGTCCCACTGTTTCGTACTAGCCGCATACGATCGTTTCGGCAGTCAATCCGATTCGCAAAGGTTTGTCAAGACGAATGACTAGAAATTTTGTCAACCTACTCATGTTTTTATTCTGCTGATGTCCTCTACTTTTAACGCCACCTACATCCCCCATTAGCAAATTTCACTAGCTACCTCTAAGAGGTTCCTTCAGGGTAATTGTTGGTTGTCCAAACTAGCCGAAAGCAACAAAATGTAAATTAAGCCTTCAGATTGGATTATCGCGACAAACTAAGCGCGCGCTTGAAAATTGCAGAGTGTAACATCTGTTCCTTTGGTCTAGACAACCCGTTTTTCAAACTGCCATTTAAATAATGGTTAAACAGATAGGGATCATCTTCGGCTTGTTCATTCGGAGGTCTTCAGGCACATTCCTGCCTGCCTTTGGCCCTAATCTTCTGGTAATTAGAAAGTAGGAAGTAGGGGGAAATGTGAGATGTGCCTGTTCAAATCTGAGTTTATCTTGAATATGACTCGTAAGTTGTCTAGTGGCTTTGAATAATTAAATAGCGGTGAACAGTAAATGTCTGGTTCATTTCAATGATGTTATTAGGCTATCGAATATAAACAGTTGTCGCATTAACAAATTCTAATCTGTATTCTTCAATCAGACGAAATGTCCATCATCAAAGTAATGCATGCCAGGTTGTTAATGTGGTACAAAATAACGCACAGAAAGACTGGTTTTCATAGAAGTTTATGTTGTTGTCTCCAAAACATTCTCCATTCTTTCTGAAGTACAGGTGTTTGTCCGTGTAATGTATTTATCACTGCAGTGCTATCTGTCTTTGAACAACGGGCACTTCAGTAAGGTCAGCCGACTAGTTTACTGAAGTTTAGAACAAATTTATCAATGCTATTAGTCTGGTTGGCAATAGGAAGTTCCCGACTGCTAAAATCTATTTTTTCTGTGCCTTTTACAACGAAATTCTTACGGTAATTGTAATCGTAGTAAATCAGAATGGCATGCTATATTTTCTACCTCACGAACAGCTCAGCTGAAATTACGCCCGTGCTTCCAGAGTTACGTGGACACACGGGAAACTAGAATTAATTTTACTATCACCGAATATTGATTCCGATATATACAGAGGGACTTTGCTTGCTTTACTATAATGAATACACGTTGTTCAACTTTGAACGAACAACGTGCAATCCCAACTTCAGTGAATTACACGGATCACGTGTTATTGCGTTTTTGTATTCACGTGGCTGTAAGTGGACAATCGGAGAATAGGTTAAAACAGGAGACTATGAACATTAACCAAACGTCTGTAGTGCCGATGTAAGTTAATGGCTTTGTGCTACATTTATGCTATTTAGATCGAATAGTGTTCTGGTCTGTCGCAGACTGATCAATAAGCCTTCTTCCTCAGTTGATTAACTTAGATCCTGACATGAATCAGCCTGTTTGTTTGTGAGCTGTTATGGTTTTGCATTTGCAGTAGATGCCTGTCGGATCAATATGGCAAACTAGCCATTGACATAACGAATGTCAACGGGTCAGCGAGTGTAATGGTGGAGAACGAGGGAATGAGGTAGACTCACACCACTTTTAACAACGCTTGAATACCTTGATAGGGTAACTATAGTGCATTATGGAAATAGACGGTATCCCACCGCAACTGGAATTTCGCACACAACAAAGCCATGGACGCCCAAACACATGCAAACACGCGCTTTATAGTAAAAGTTGATATCATTTAACGTTTTGCCCAGGAAACGCTTCAGAAATCTGCAAAACTACTTATTAGTAGTACAATTTCTATGCTCAACAGTGGCGTTAGTGGATTCCAGCGTGAACTGTTCGAGAAATCCTGCCGATGCAATTGATCCCCTGGATCATTTGGTGAATTCCATATGAGACAGGGGGACGGGTGAATAATCGAATCCAGAGGTGAAATTTCCGAGCTCCTGGCGTGGCTTCGTAGCTCAACTGGTAGAGCGCCTGCAGCGTTGAAGTATGGTGTTTCTGTCGCTGGTTCGAATCCAGCCGGAGCCCTGACTTTTCACAGTTGGGTCTCATCTATAAGTCAACCTGTTTGTTTCTGAGCTGGTTATGAAAAAATGCGGTATCCCACTGCAACTGGAATTTCGCACACGACAAAGCCATTGGTGCCTAAACACATGCAAACATACGCCCTAATATAAAAGCGAGCAAAACTTGATGTCATTTAAAGCTTTGCCCAGGAAACGCCTCAATAAAATTATCGCTGCAATGGCCATTAATTTCCGCCTCCAAATTTTGCGATTCTTTAGTCGTCATTACTTCCCAACCTGAATCGTAGTGGATATAGCGCAATCAAGTGTGTTTTCTCCAGGTCCGTCAGTTACGGTATTTAAACACTGTAGCCTATCCACGGGCGTGCACAATCGAAACTATGATGTGAAGATTATTGGTTTGACCCGCTTGGTCCACGGAAACTAGAAATGACTAACGCATCAACATACGGTGTACGAATAACAAACACATGGTATAGAAAGTAGCCATATCCAAAGCACCAGAATAACACAGAAAACCTTGAATTTCATCCGAGAAGACGCTTACTGCATGCCGGCGTCTGAGGGAGTACGGATTTTGATTGGCTTTGAGTGATCCCGTCCTAACTGATACCATAAAAGTGGAATACTGATTGAACATCACCCACAGTTGATCGCAGCCGTCGCATTCCCAGTCGGCCCATTTAAAAAAGAAGCACTAGACTCAAGTTTCGCTCTCATTAGAGCTCGTCAGTAGTGCATAGCATCGCCACTGCCGGGACTGGAACTACGGACACGCTGTTCATGAGGCAACCGCGCCTACCACTGCGCCATTGACCGCACATTAGACACGACCGAATTGTCATATGGGAACACTCAGCCACTTTCGTTTGTGAGTAATGATCAGATTGCCCGATCGCCTCGAGAGGAGACACAGTTACTGTCCGTTAACTCCAATCGATGACCCCTCGACTAGGACCTCTCTTCAAGTTGAAATCACAGAAATCATTGAGTTGTTGAGCGGTATTTGATTACTGATGAGTAGTAGGGGATTTTGATTTTCATATAGATTGAACTTCACCCACAATCAATCGCAGCTGTCGCATTCCCATAGACTTTCCAGTCGGCCCCTTTTAAAAAGAAGCACTAGACTCGAATTTCGCTCTCATTAGGGCCGACTGAAAAGTTTATGGGAATGCGACAGCTGTGATCAATTGTGGGTGATGTTCAATCTATAAGAAGATCAAAATCCCCTACTATTCATCAGTAAAATTGGAATAGACCGATCAGAAAGCAAAGGGAAATCGGGAATCAAAAGTGAGTTACTGCAAGTTGTGGCGGGAGATCAAAGTGAAAGTCATAAAGTAGTTTTCGAAATAAACATCGGAAGCAATAAATTTTCAAATCTTCCAAACTACTTACCAGCACAACAGTTTTGACGACATTAGACTTTCTGCAACAATTGTACTTTAAAATTGGACAGGCATAACATTCCCACAAGTGAACCGGAAGATTGGTAAAGTAAGGCAATCCTGGTTAAACCGCAATCCGCGGCATACCCCTTGTGCTGGTGGAATTAAAAACAAACACTGAACCAAGACACTGCGATTTGTCACAACAGCTATCAGTTTTTCCTAGCAGACCGACCTGAACCCAAAGTCGCACTGTTGACAGCTTTTCCCTTATCCACTACACCAAAGGATTGCTAATTCGCGAGCATTCACATACACACACTCACGATCGCTTTCGTAAGTAAAACTGTAACTCTGATATATGGTCTGTAGGGTCACTTTATTGTGTAACGTATAATTTAGCCACAGTGCGTACCAGACACGATGTAAAACAGGTGGATAGGGAACTTCTACCAAGACGAGTGATTGATTTTGTTAACGTAACCTGATGTTCTACCCCACAATGAAATTTCACGATAACCCGAATTAAATTGTTTCGTCTGTCAGTGCAACTTCTACACTCAGTAGGCGATGGATCTAAAGCAATCATTGTCTGTTATCGTTTACACTACTACCAGTTCGCTAAGTAGATACACACCGGTTGTACTGCAATGAAGACACAATGGAGAGAAATATTTTCCCAGCAATTCGACCTAGGAGACTACAAAAATGGACGCACTCTGTGGAAAAAAGTAAGGCGTAGGAGAATCTCCCGGAGGAGTATGTGTAAAGTTGAAAATCAATAACTTACACTGGAAAAATATAAGAGTATATATGAATTCAATTATCAGTGGTTTTAAGTTATATTGAAGTGGTACTGAAAAAGCAGTACGAAATGCTAGCATCTATCAATATCCGTTTTTCTTACTGCTATGATAAAAGTGGGCGCAAAATTTATTGCTGAAAAATTCACTGGACGGTAGTCTCTGACGTATTAAAAGTTTTGTGAGGCGATCGGGCAACCTGACCATTACTCACAAACGAAAGTGGATGAGCGTTCACATATGATAATTCGGTTGTGCCTAACGTGAGGTCAATGGCACAGTGGTAAACACGGTTGCCTCATGAACAGCATGTCCGTGGTTCAAATCCCGGCACAAGGCGATGCTATGCACTACTTACGAGCTCTAATGTGGGTGATGTTCAATCTATATGAAAAGTTTTGTATCGAAGCCAAAAGAACAATTGTGAATTGAATACCTACAGCGTATACATTAGATTTGTTAGATTCCCTCAGTACACAGGTTTGTGAAAAGTCTAGAGATGCACCAAAAGTTGGAATGTATTAAGTTCTGAAGAGTTCACCAAGACCGCTGACAAAATGCCATTAGGCTGAGTCAGATTTATATTGTCGAGTACAGTCCAGGAGCATGCTATAAATCGATAGTCATTTTACAATGAGACAGAGGGTACCTGAAGGAAACGATCACAATGTCTTTAAATGTCAACGTGAACGGTTACCTTGATTTGTCCAGTACATCATATAGCTACGGACAAATAGAGCTGAACGTTTAAAGGTGGTAACTAGGTGATTAACAATGTGGAGTCAACGCCTAGTTGTCGCCATGGCTACCCCTCAATACCATGAAGTGGAGTTTAAATCCTAGTAAGAGCGCTACTGATCGAACCATATATACGGTGACCTTATCTGAAACGGAACTACTAACAAGTTAGCCTAAGTGCAAAAGTTGCAATGAGATGTTGGTTTCGTTCGAGCTGTATACAACAAATAATCTAAACACTTGATTCCGACAGTACCGCAACGATTTCTTTCAACAACGTGTAAGTGAAACCAAAATGATAAACGTCATTTATATGTGTCTGGTTTACGCTTCACAGAACTGGATAGGATATAAGTTTGTTACCCAAATACATCGAACTGTTATTGTAACAAAACAAACCGCTTACAAGCACACGAAACTGTTCTGTATAACATTCCATAGATCGATAACCAAAATACTAACCTATCGCTCGACTCTCATCCGTGTTCATGTTGACAAGAATTTGGCACGGTTTCTTCACACTGATAGACCGTCCATTCAAATATCGACTGAATGTAGTCGTTGATACTTCCTTGTCAAATTCTGTCTTCGCATGCATTTGCAAAAATGTGTCACCGTCGATTTCCAATTCAATCAAAATTTTATTTCTGTCCTCTGCGGGACTACTGTTTGTAACTGGTACAATCGACATGGAGCTATTTATACGCCGACTTGCAATTGACTCCATTTAAGCTGGCTACCATGTGCCAATCGTCGCCTCCTTCGAAAACTTCAATAATATGCCTGCCCGTATCGGGACTGATGCGGCTATACTTGCGTCTTTCACCCATGACTGGTTTGTGAATAATGAAACATGTTTACGAAGCTATTTGCCTACGTCGGTTTTGTATATCACAGGGTGATTGACGACACTAATTGGTTCCCGCTCTCTGTCCCCTATAGGCTGGACTCCATACACCGATTGGATAAGATGACGTCTTTGACAAGTATTCAATTATTCTTTCGGTCATCACGCTATCGTAGTAGTCAATATGTCCAGTCGGAATTAAAAACTACCGCAAAACGCGATTCCATTGGATCAACCATAAACCACTTTTGTAGCCTGAAAACGCAATGGAAAATTCTATTTCTGTATATGCCGGACATCTGGTCGAAATTAGTCATAAGCATATTGACCACAATTTATCTTGTCTAGCGCTTTTCCGTTAATGAATCACGTGGTGGTAAGGTTGTTGGATGATGACCTAGTTATACGGTGATCCCCACCATATTGATATTTTGCAACACATGCGTTCAAGATGGGTCAGAATAACAATGACAAGATTTCCAAATGCTTACTCTCGGTGCACCAACCCACTGTGAGTGATTTTGATCTTATTTATGCTCACTGTGTAGACGTAGTATTGTGATGCACATTCGAACCGATATCCTGAATGTGACACACAAATGTTCTTATTCTCCAGACCATAAATTAAATCGATTTGGTTGCCCATAAGTGTGCTCAACATCCACACCATTGCGCTTTTATCAAACGTCCGGTGTCAAACGAATCTTTTCACCGTAGTTAACAAAGCCACTTTGGAAATGATGGCAGGAATTTCGAACTGCCAGATAGTACATTAACTCATCTTCACACCATGAATCAACTTGAGTCAAATGGAATGGACGTATATGTGTGGAGGGCGGTACACGTACTTTCTTCAGATAATGAGTCTTGTTAGCCGCTCAGATCGTCGATGGCACACTATATTAATTATATCACTAATATTGCTTGCGTATCTCCCCCGTATGAATTGTGATTTCTTTGATTTTTTCTAGGCTGCTATATACCATGATTCGAGAACATCCACGACGGTCTTGTATCGTCAACACAGTATTGATGAGGATGTGACTGCTTCGAACAGTCTTATGGACTGCATAACCAGTCTTGTTGCACATAATATATCTTGACTATTTTTGTTCTTTAATGCATCTACTTTGAATTGTGTTTTGTTGAGTAAAAGCATTGTACAGTGCTCAACTGTGTGGTATTTTTTTGTCGCCTGGCTTGCTGTTAAAATAGTTGGGTAACTGAAGACCAAAGGCTGGTCTGGACAACAACATGCAAGTATGATATTACATGTCAGATATTAGCGTGTGCATATGATGACAGTCTCTGGGTTCACGATTCTCTCTGTAAAAGCGCTTCTTCTCGGTCAAGAGCTGGATCATCAAGCACACAGGACTAAAAACACCGTCACCGAGTTGGCTAAATTTTCTTTGTCGAACTGGAAATCTGACATAAAGCACCTATTTAATGAAGCAGTTAACTTGTTCTCCGAGTAGAAGCATTTGTCGGTAAACGTTCACCACAGTGTTTATTTTAATTGCAGGCGTCCGTATGCTGTGAAAGTAATGCGAATCGATATCATTTCGAACAAATGTTAAAATGAGACTGTTTTGTCAAAATATTACAAATGTCTCCAGCTAAGTAACATTAATTCAATCCAACAGTACAATCCTGCTCAGTAATACGCCACGTGGCATTATTACAAACTCAAACAGTATTTCACCGATAGTTCATTGTCCAAAGTTCTACACTGCTTGATTCTAGTGTATATTCAATCAACTTCTCACTGGAGATTTCTTTTATACCAACAGAACTGCTAGAAAGCTGGTTGTAACAAAAGTTTGAGGTCACCTGCACTGCCACAGCAATCTGATCACTCACATTTGACACTTACATAATTGGATTCACACCAACGTCAGAAAAAGCAGTTCAATACCATTGACAGGTATCAGTCGGCAGATGAAGTGAGACGACATGCTAGACCTTCTCAAATATGCATACGATGCAGCATGGATGATCTGTCATTGTGGGTTCAGACAGACACACTCGTTCAGTGGAGGTTGAATGCAGTTTGGTTCCTTGTGGATAAGCTACTGAAACATTAAATGGATATTATGGTGAGAGGATATTTTGGCAGGAAGATTCTGGTGGGTGAGCAGACATTATTTCGCTAATAGGTGGTGTAATACTGTAAGAAATGGAATGATAAAAGGTCGATGTCCTCATGTATGTACGTGTTGATTCGGTCGTGCCCAACCGGAGGTCAGTGATGCAGTGGTCAATAAATTTGTCTCATTAGAATGTGGATATAAGTGCAATTCCTGGCACTACTGACGAACCGAGCTAACAAGAGCGAAACCTGAATATCGAGCTTCTTTCTGAAAAGGGCTGATCAAGAATTCTGTGGAAATACAAAGGTTGTGATAAGCTGTGATTGAGGTTCAGTCTATGTTAGGGAAATAACTAACATCCTTGTTACTCACAAGCATTTGTTTTGCTTGTTTGTTACGGGTACATACTTGCGAAGTAAGGGAGGGATGGAGCAATGTGAATAGGTTTACGGAACATTACTGTCAGGTATTTCTGTGGAATACACGTCCGTTGAACAAAGTCGGGGAGGCTAACATATGGAAAACAGAGTTTTTCTTCAACAAAACCATCATAAACATTAAGGGGCCTAGAAACAAATGAGTTAACGTGTGTGGTTAGTTGGTGTTCCCATGAAATGAAGTGACTATTGAGCAGACGACAGAAAACGGCAAACGATTTCTCTAAAAGTCCAGAGAAATTACCCAGAGAACAGTAAATCCCATGGAATAACGCACAACGCATGATTTATATCAAAGTCACCGCAAGTCAAGTCACTCCGATAGATGAATTGCAAGCTTTCGTATTCTCACATCTTCAGCAAGTCAACTACAGTTAACTGTGTGCCTGAGTAGTAAATTACTAACCCGAAGAAAGTTAAGGAAAGGTTCGGAGAAACGGTGGTATTCGGCGTCATACTTGGAAAAATTGATTTGATTTTGTGATTAACTCACCAATAAAATAGGTTTTTGTAAAAGTCTAGCCAAATAAAGAATAACGGGAGAATAGCAAGGCCGAGTAGGTGCAGATGAATATTTGTATCTGGATTTGATGGAAGACGTGGAAAATTATTCAGAGACAGAAAAACAGGACGTACGTCTTGCAAGATAGGAATTTTGTTGAAAAGCATTCGGATACTGTGAAATGATAAGAAACAATAAAATCAACACATTGTTTTTACGGGGAATACCACTTCAGTGGAGTAGCACCAGTTCTACACAGTGACCAAGAGAAAACAAGTGGTCGGCGATACATCCATTGACAGAGCACACAAGCCTTAGTAAATCAACTAACTAAGTGATGCAAACTGTAGAGATAAGTTAAACACCTTACCTAAAACGAGAATTCTTGGTATTCGGTGGAAACGTCAACAACATGAAGTGACTATCACGTTGTTACTCGAAGTTTTCCCCAAAAATTTAACATAAAGTAGCTGAAGTAAAAGTTTATTATTCATGTGAACGGAGGAGTATGCATTAGAAGGGTTGTCACATTGATCCTCTATCGTGAGTGGATGCAGAATGTCAGCACATCTGAACGCGTTAAGAGACAAATTGTGGGATTCTGACAAACTTGCTTGCTCACGTAAACTGTTCAGCATGGAAGGAAAAAGGAAACTTAACCAGGTGTTTGGTGTCCTTCATAGCATCGTTTGTATATCTTAACACAAATGGCCGATTGCCTAAATGAGAAAGAGGACAGGATTGAGCCTTGTGGGACACTGAGGCCATTGGTCGATGACAGCGACTTCAGTAAACTGGATTTGATTTGCAAAATAAACATGGAAAACACTAATTGTTGAAGCCAGAATTCCAGTTTCGTTGAAAGTTTGAGATAAGGTCTATCAGCGTGTTCCAAATCGCTGCTTTAGTTTCAAAATGTACGCAAATGGCTCTTGATTTTCCTTCAAGCGATGATAGAAAGGAATGAACTAAACAGACGAGAGCATCTACGGTTGAACATATGTGACGGCTGTCGAATTGACTTCAATCTGTGTTGTTCGCCTGAGATTCCGTTACAGTGGGATCACGTTTTTTAAAAGCCTTCAGTGCTACAGAAGTGAGGGGAATCGGTGAAAAGTTTTCCCTTCTTATATAGTGAAGCAATGTGGTGCTTGTCGTCCTCCAACAGACAATTCTGTATTTTCTGAAACATTAAGTGAATGACTCAACTAGGAGCAGGCATCACACTTTCGCAAACTCTTTCAGAGCGGTTGGTGTTAAGCCGTAGGGTCGCATTACTTTGGTGGATTCCAACCACACAAGTTCATTGAAGAAATATGAGCTTTTCAATTGTAGTAGGTCAGTCAGTGGAAAGAAAAGGCTCTACGGAAGTTGAGGAGGATGTTTATGGAAGGTCGCAGTGCTGTGTAGGCCGACGACTGGAGTAAGGATGGTGTCAAACCAACCACCACATACTATATTTGATGATGTGACCGAAATATCCAGGAGGGCCAATAAAATGCAGTCAGCACATTTGTCAGTTTTAATAGAAGGATACTGGGAGAATAAGTATCACATGCCATACGTGAATGAAAACCATCTACGAATCTGGTCTTGTATTCAGTAATTCTGTCGTTCACACAAACGTTTAAATAGATAGACTGGACTTGCGTGGACATACACTGCGGGCCGCTGATTTAAGTAACATCATCTCTGCCACCCGTTCAGCACAGCACAGTGTGATCCACACGGTAGGAATAGAGATTTTCGATAAAAGGAAGCAATTAATTAGGGTGAGTTGTGTACAAACAGATTAGCGCAGAACTTTGGGCGAAACAATGATGAAATTTGAAGACAGTTAATAGCTTAAGAGACCGGTATGATGAGTGACTCGACGGATAGAAGATTTGAACGGATAAAACTGTCTACCAGTCGTATTCATTTAGAAACATAACAATTCATATCCAAAAGCAATGTTATGCTTGTCGTCAGCTGGCAGTCTCCAAATCATTCCACTCAACAATATGTTACTTACTCAACTTATTGAAATATTATCGAATTTGCATAGAAGCGAACATACAAGCATAACATCAAACTGAATACTGTATAACTCGTTTAATACTGTGCTGAAGGACACTTGATCAAGTTCATCACGTGACTGTCTTGGTTGTCACAACCATAAGCACATCGTCAACCATGGGGCTTGGTGAATCGAGTTTCAAGAGAACAGTTGTAATGGATTTTATTTTTTTGAACTCCAGTGTAACTTATGATGAACATACAGAATGAGCTGCAGTTTCCGCACTCAGAATTAATTTCAACTGGCCAACTTTTTACTAAAAAATTACACATTTTCTGTCAGTAATTTTAACTTTGCTAACCATGCTTTAGAGGTTATTATTATTTTAGGTTATTCACCATTATTTTCTTTGTCCATCCAAACTAACTTGGCAACCAGTATCACATGCAACTCGTACGACCACTAGAACAATGGTTTATTCATCCAACTGTGTACATAGCTGCACTTGAATGAGTTTAAGGCACCTGGTATGAGTGATGTGCTGATGATTCTTCCCTGATGAATAGTAGGTTTGAAAAGAATGGATTATTTGACCGAATGTCGCATAATAAATATTGGTAAGCATGTGCTTGTGGACATAAAATTAGCATTAAAATGACTGCATAAAACGATGTAAGTTAGCAACGTCCGCAATAACTGTATCAATATGACCGGATGATGTTCCGACTGATATTATTAGGTTGCGTGCAGCTGAACATTTCCTTTTGTTCCCGTAAGCACACCTCAGTCGAAATAAATGCACCAGATTTTGGAAAGTGGTGCACACAATGTTGGGCTAGATGCCATTTGACAGAACCAACGTGTCGAGCTTCTGCTGTGAAGATGAAAACTAATGGATAAGATAGACAACAGCTAAATAGCGTAAATCGCAGTAGGCGATTTTCCACGTTAATTTATGCTACACAGGTGGTTAGTAGTATCTACTGAGCCGTGAAATATCAGTTAATGGTATCTCTTCTTTGAAAACTTGTTTTAGAAGAAATCACAATTGGTCAGTACAAGTTAGTATGAGCTAAAAACGGTAATCAACAATAATGTGGACCGGTTCAAACAGGACAAATCGAGGACAAGTAACTGAGGTGATCGGCTGCTCTGCCTAGCTCTCGTTCTCGCAAAGACCACAATTAGATATTGTTGGCTCATCCGTCAATATTGAATGGAAAAAAGTGAGACAGTGAAAATCACAATAACGTGGCATTTTCACGAATTTAGTGACAAGGTAGACCTAGCCGAAGTACTACGTGTTTTGTCAAGTAACCAACAAACCTACTTTAACGTTTTCCCAAACGATTGCAATACGCCATCGGAAACCACTGTTCTATGGTCAAAAACAGATGGTGAAAAGTTACTTAGCTTGAATTATATTCTTAATTCTTTTTAGCAATTCTTCATCCTCATTATCATACACTACACACCGTTTGTTCAACGTGTAGCGGCTCACGCATATTGACCGCCTGCATATATTGCTGTCTAACGGTTATTCAACTAGTCGATACATGAACCCATAACCCTATACTACTGTATGTTTTATCATTTCTTGCGCACTACATCCGCCGGTTTTTGCTATCATTGTTGAATCATGTAGCTGGTCTGTTTTCGTACCTAGTCGATTATTATCTAGTCTAAAATTTGCACACAACTGAGGAGAAGTTTACTTGTTTCTACTCCACTTCGCTTGTTCACCTGAAAAGAGCGAAGGAAAGTTTTGAAAGCATTCAAGTTATTTGACTATCATGATGATTCTCACAACGGGAATAAGTGAATATGAACAAGTACTACCTGAAACTTAGGCGTATATACGAAGTGTGTCGGGCCTCATAAATCGTATAATTATGTCGGCTTTGTAAACGGTATGAAGTTTCGTGTATTGCATCAATCCAGACACACAGAAGGCTGTTTGTTCGAATAGATTAACGCAACTTCCTCACCCTCACTAGTGACCGCATCAGTTTGTCGTTATAATCCAGACAGTTGATCATGCGGACAAATTACTGTTGGTCACCAGTTGAATACCAGTTGCGTTTGAGTTCGGCTGTCACATTTGGGTAGCCCTTAGGCTTAGCAACTAAATTGGCAAATGGTCGCTATGTGTTCACTGTCCACTCCTGTTAGTCACTTTTACATAGAACATATTCATGACAGGATCAGAAGTTGAGGTTGTCGGCTTTTAGTTTTCCCCTTTCGAGTGAACTAGAAAATATGCGACATTGATGAATAGTATTATGTGATAGCCAGGGTACATCAGTTGCGGAATCTCTAGGAAATAACGCTCGCCACGCTAGGTTCACAAATGAAAATTAGGAAGTGTACTTAAAGGTAAGAGCATGAGTGAATATTACCAAGGAGTTCTTCTAGATGAGAAGCTCAAGTTTCATATGGTATGCAAATTTGGTTGGTTGAAAGGTATAGTTGGACGGAACATCCGTTATCAACTATGCCCCAATTATAATACTTTAAATCCTGACTAACTGTCCGAAATGATAGAACATACGAAATATGTTAGACAATGTAGGAATTATTGAATACAAACAGTTAGGCTAGCATAAAGTGAGTGAAGCGTAAGAAAAATTTACTATTTCTGTTGACTATTTTCACCGTAATAACGGCCAATGCGTATCATGAAGTTCACTCACAGTAACATATTAATACGCAACTCATTTTGCAACAGTGTCCACTAAAAACGAAGAGCTCTGAAGGTGATGTGTACGTGACTTCGATGGAATCTAAAACGTTCCTGTCCCTAAGAAATATGAAGAACGCCGAGAAAATCGTGTAAATTATGTGCACACATCTGATTCCGTTTGCTTCTTTCCACCACATATGCGAGGTTTAAATGAGTGAACGCTTGAGTGTTCACAGGCAAACATCATCATTCAGGAAATACCCACTTGTGAGATTATTGAGCTTTTAACCGGGGCCAGAAATAGCGTACGCAAAGTTAGTGTGCGCTGTTCCAGCTGACCCGCAAAATCAACTCAGTAGCTCACAAATTTCACACTTGGACTCAGTTACTCGTATGTCTCACTGTCCAATGTCGAATTCAATAAGGAAGCTTCTGCCATGGCTTAGCTGAATGAGCTTAGCTGGTAAGACGTATAATGCTCATCAACATGCATTTTCTGTAATTGAAATCTAGATTTTGCAGGAGTACATCTCTTCCAAATTTACAATTCTCTCAAAATGCGTATCTGTGATCAACTTATCTATCAATTTAGGAGGCGTGGTGGTAACACGAGTGCACAGCTAAACTGGATGCTGCAGAGTCTAGTCACGGGGAAGAAAGAAATGGTAGTACGTGGAAATGTATGTGAAACAGAAGGCAGTTAAGCTTTCGCATATGAGTTATATGAACACTCGTTAGAAGAAGTATGGCACACCAGCAATCACTATACGTCAGTGCATATGTAAATAGGGACAACAGAATGACAAATCCTGCAGAAAGTAAATGATGAGAAGATTGAAATTGTTACCAAGATGATGAACGACTCATCCTCAACTGCTTCTCAATCAGTAAATAGAATTTTACATGCTATATTACAAGGCTTTCGAAACATATTGGAATTGTTCAGCCATGGTCTTATACATAACATGGAATGTCTATAAAGTGTGTACTTGAAAACCTGACGCGCTCAAATGTTTTAATGTCACACTTTACGATATCTCATTTTGAACAAACAGAGGTTTTCGAGAGGTCGTATGAGCTGCGAACTTATTGCTTATCGAAGACAGAAGTAAATTCATGAATAATATTTTACTTGACAAATATGGGCATTGGATCCCTTATCACAGTTGAAGGGATGTGAGTTTTGGGGATGCGATACAGTAAGCTTGACCGGTGCAGTTTATTGCTGCTTTCAGTGTTCGTCACATGGCTAAGATTTTCGTGGCATTTGTGTGACGGCTGGTCTGCGGTAAAGCAGCTTGGATTGTGTGTTAGTAAAACGTGTGGTATATCCCTTTCAACGAAGTCTGATGAATATAATTATGCTGTTTGATGACAGTTGCAAATGAATTGATTCTGGGATTCCTGTCACATGATTTTTGCACAAAGTTTCTATTGCGTGACCATACAGCAAATAATTTAGGGTATGCCAAATGATCATTTTCTGATCCTGACGAGAGTTTCAAGTTCAGGCCTAGTTATTGGGCTGTCCAAAAATAATCCATAATTTTCTGCTTGAATTCAACCGTAAGTACAACGTTGAGGCCTATGTTATCAAGATATGTGCTTGTGGTTATTGTTTCCTACAGAGAGCTAATTAATAGTAAGTCTAAATAGACTAAGTCAATGTTTTGCATGTTTCGCAGACAAATGCAAAATAAATTTCGACAGACTGAAGCACGTCTTTTTGAATCAAACTAAGTTTAAATACAGTACTATCTGACAAATTAGAAGTCAGTCTCGAAAGACAATGTGGTCGAGTGAGAATGTTTGCACTTGATCCTACTTCAAGAAGGCGAAACGATACCACTGTCATCTTTCATTCATCCTTCTAAAGCGTGCATGGGATCTTTCACTAGTAAACACTTCCGTACAGTAGGTGCACTCTGATGCTGGTAAGCTAGGTGCACCGACTCCAGTGTTTCTTGTTCTGTTTGTATAAATCATTCAAATGGGTACTCAACTTGGATTTTATGCTAAGGGGAATTCACAGAAAAGAATACAAAACTTCAGAACTATGGGCAAAAGTTTCCCTGCACGCTTTATCAAAGCGAATGTTGGAAAGTTGCCAACGATCTTACCTAAATTCCATGACAACCTAAATATTGCAGCAACGCTTGAAGGTTTTAAATTCATTCCTTTAAATGCTCTTGTCGAAATGTATTAGTAATATATCAAAAAATTAGCTCACCGCACGAGTTGCCTTGTCATTGCAAAAGTTCAACTAAAATCTGCATCGGCAGGTTTTGGGACCTAACTCGGAAATTCCGATCATGCAACTAT
>JTDE01000014.1:445663-473308 GCA_014338405.1 Paragonimus skrjabini miyazakii
TTTCATCCAGAAGATCAGGCAACTCGGGCATTACTGGCAGATAAAAGTAGCTGTACACTTGTACACAATAATTTACTGGTGACTAGTATGAGGTCATTGGTGCATTTGTTAGTACGGTAGCCTGATAAAAGCTTGGCCGGAGTTCAGGCAGCGGCCGTGTCAAGGATGTGCACTGCTGACGACCTCTAACAAGAGCGCAACTCGAGTACAGTGGTTTTCCCAAAATATGGCTGACTGAAAGTTCTATGAGTCTGTGACATCTACCTTCAAATATGAGTGATGGTCAACGTGAATTCAACATGCTGCCGGGCCATTCATTAATACTAATGGATAGTGTTCCCTCTTTATATTGATGATCATTGGAAGCCAATCAATTCGTTTACCACATTATTCAACTCTTGTACTTTTAACTTAATCGAAAACCACTACGTGGACTGAATTACAGTTCATCCCGTCGTTGTTATCCACTGTTGCTTGTGGAAAATCAGTTGGCCATAAACTAGTTCAGACAGTCTCAATGCCTGTTTATTTCCTATCAGGTCTGTACAGTTTCGTCTCAGTCCGGCTGCTGACCCGCCGGTCTACTGACTAATCGGTATTGTGCACGTGTCACTTTTCCGTCGACCAGTTGCGCTTCACGAATCACGTGATTCGAATACTACATTCATGCTGGCTGATCTCGGCTGTTTTTGTTCGGACTCAATCATACACAAGTTTTTGCGTTGTTAATAGGCAAGTAGGCAGCACAAATATAATTACTAATTACTGAACCAGTTTTTAACATAATCGTTACACTTCGCCTGTCAAAATGATCCCCTTTCTTCCAACTCATTATATCTGTTATGTATGAAGCCTTCATGTAACTGCAAACCACTGCTAAATTCCACCAAGTGAAGGACACTAAACAGATTAAGTCAAGTGAATGTAGCATGTTGTTTACTCAAAACTCAAAATCTTTCCCTAACGTGTGAAGGACAAATTGCGAAACAACCTGAAATAAAAACACAAACTACTTTGAACAGCGATAACTCGTTAAATGGACAGAATATTCCACGTGATACCTCGGGTTTTTGATACAAAAACGAGTACTATATGGAATGTCGAAAACAATGGAAATCGACGATTTACACCAAATTCAGCAAATTAACCCGAGTTATCTGTACAACTGGATAAATCCAACCACAGGAAAGGAAGAACACCAGTAAAACAGTTGTTCACAGATTAAACCAAAGTGCACATATGTTAGAAAACGTAATATCGTAACGATGAGCGGTGGGTAGGATTAACAGTGGAAAGGAAGACCGTACTCATTGGTGGGAAGTTCCGGTGAATTACGCGGACGCCCTTCGGAATAAGGAGTACCAGGTGTACCAAGAATGTTGTAGTGAGATTTCTTTTGACGTCCCAAAATTTTAAACTCCCTGTGACATGAGAGTTGCTTTACTAACACCACCGTACCTATTCCCTTAAACTTGAGAATGTAACTTTACTACAAACCACTAACATCAAAGTTGGTGTAATGCCTCAGGTGTGGCAGCCTTACTCGTGACTGCATGATGAATCAGCGTCATCTTCAACACTGTAGGCTACATTCGTTAGTGTTTTAGCCATTGACATTAGGAACGCCGGTCACCCAGCCCGAAACTTGTCCGAATTCTGAAGGTCGACTGAAGTTTATGTCGACATTTATTCGCTTTGGCAGTTGACGTGTGGTTGTGCTAAGGTTTCTCTCACGTCAAAGCCTCTAGCGCCTTCACTCGTTACATTGATATATGCTTGCGTACAGTAAGAAATTCAGCTTCCAGGCTCACCAGTTCTCATTAGGTTTTCTTATTCACATTGGAGTAAAGTTGGGAAAGCTTTGGATGAACGAACCAAAGAGAGAGCAACTAGCTTCACGATAATGTACAACCAGCTGCTGAAGAGATTATGTGAACCATATGGATTTAGGAGAAAGTACAAGACGTCCAACTTTGTTTTCCTTTTCGAAGAATATGTTTTGACCACTCTGAATCGGCATTTTTAGAAAAATATCAAGTTAATTTATAAGACTGAACGGTGAAAAATCTGAGCTTCTGCTGGATTCAAATCAGCTACGGAAACAGGACACAAAATGCGTTCATCGTTTTACCACCTCAGCTAGAAAGTTAAGCCGAAAGACTCGTAAATTTCATATTTGGACCTCATCGTCTACATCAGTGTGGCTTCATAGCTCAGCCGGTAGAACGCTTGCCATTTTGGAGCACATGGTCTCTATTTTTGTTTCGAATGCAGCCGAAACCCAGGATTTTCACAGTTGAGTCTTTTCTAAAGTAAAAAGTCTGTCAAACAATAGACTAGTAGCACCAAACTGATTGGCATACTTAGTGATAATCGGTGAGGGATCAGGTCGGTATTACTTGAACACCACTCCTATTTAATGGCATATGAGCATTTCCTAAAGGTGTATGTATGTGATAATCGCAGATTACGAGCTGGCAGTTCATAGACGACAGCACATCGTGGTTATGTGCCCATCAGCAGTAATCACAGGACTACAGTCAACAAGGAGTGACGTGCTTGCCTAGCTGCCATTGGTCGGACAGCCGTCAAACAGGAGAACCCTTCGCGATTGATACATCACTAGAAAGCGGTGTAATTGACATCTGTCTGCCTCACATTCCATAACCAGTTGGTTTACGTATTACCACCTGTAAAAGTGTCTGTAACCCAAAATACACAGAAGTCGTAACTGCACCCAAATCTCTTGGTCTTCTATTTATATTCCGTCGAGGCTAACATTTCGTTCGAAAAAGTTCATTATTTGCTAGTAGTCCTACGAGTTTGATTGTTACAATGTGATTTAGTGTTTAGTTCTTTATAGTTGAATCGTAGCTAACTTGACGCCAAGTTACCATCGGTGAGCACGCTTCCCTCAAAGGCATGTGGGCCTGAGTTGAAATGCTATTGGCGGTAAGAATATGGACAAGCCTTCGCTTGAGCAAAACACGGATCTATTGATTTCATTTGAAGGGGCTCTACTGAACAGTCCGTTTGAACGCAAAGGCTGCTGTGGAACTTACGCTTCAAACAGGACACCAGTTTGTGCTTATCTGAAACACTTACGTGTACAGCAGCATACTCAGTAAATTCCAGGACAGCGTGTGTCTGTGTCTGATGTGTACAGTTGAAGCTTTCGTCAACCGTATATTGCAATGTGATCTGTTTGGAAAGAGGATAGTGCAAGCGTTACTCACCTTAGTCTAATGGATTAAACGCCAGTCCAATTTAAATGAATCCCACTTCTATACCTCTTTCCATTCCTCTCTAACACTAATGTAAATTAGAACCCCACCGGATTTTCAGACTCAGTACATGACTTTGTCCTGCATTCATCATATATTGTGCGTGTTTTAATTTCTGATTCTTCCTCACCGTCTCATTTGGTATCCATTGTTAACTGCGATAAAAGTTTAGGTACGTATGCTACCCGTTTAGTTGTTATTCATTTTGTAACTGTGGACCTTTGAAAGAGTTTACTGAAAATGTGGTATCGCTGAAAATTAGTGAGAAATAAAAATTTAACTCCAGTCTTAATAGGTCAGGCACCAAAGTGAAAGCGATCAGCTTGCCTACTAATCTAATACGTAATTCGGTTTGATCTATACAGTCCCTCCAGATTATAGCCAGATAACAGCTGTACAAGTGACATGTTGATCAGTGAAATACATACATACGTGCATAAAGTAGGAATTTTGGATTATCCAACTGATACAGACACACAAGAACAGCACTTCACTCCAGACTCTTTGTTTTTGGTGCATGCATTGATGGGGCAAAGAAACAGACAAAATTGCTGGACACAATCTGGTGAATGAACATGGGTATTACAAAGATTCCATAGTCCGATAGGTACAGGTGGTCCAGTTGTACGAGCTGTTAAAATGTTGTTATGTCACAGATAACAAAAACTATACATGCTACCAGATGGAGATAACACTGTACATTAGTAGTTATGGTTTTGATGATAGTCGATGAAAGACCAGCTGTCGTGACTGGTTGCAATTTGATACATTGAACAAGACGGTTGTGTCATTCAACATATTACATAAGTTGGCTGGATTTATTATCGGGGCATACAAGTGAACTGATTACTGTTTCGTGTGCGGATGACCATATGAAATGCAATACGAAGCAAAAAGATCAGTATATACACATGTACTTATACACGTGTATAATTATTATAAGCTCACACTTCAGATTTGTCTGATCTGCTAAATATTGTTTTTTGTTATAACCAGTGGTCGTGCCTAACGTTTTATTTACACACGATTCTTCCTTGTGTACTTCCTCTACTACGTACTATCAAATCAATATAAATAAAGCATGGCATTCTTTTGTCAGCGGTGATTCGTGAAAAGTTCCGCACTTCAGAACTTCAGTGTGTCTGCCTAAACACATTCTGGTTTTCCACTCGACTATCAGTACGATTAATCGGATAATTCATCTTGTCTATCGGTGCCTGTGACCATCCATCATGCAGTAATGTTTCGTACTGATATCCAAAGGAGT
Source organism: Paragonimus skrjabini miyazakii (assembly GCA_014338405.1). Lineage (NCBI taxonomy): Eukaryota > Metazoa > Platyhelminthes > Trematoda > Plagiorchiida > Troglotrematidae > Paragonimus > Paragonimus skrjabini miyazakii. Next base: position 450,215 of record JTDE01000014.1, read on the forward strand.
TTGAGTTGATTACGCACTGTTGTCACTTTTTTTGCTACGACAGGAACAGACCCAGAAATACGACGAATGATAACGAACGGTGTTGTGGGATAAATCCACGGCTTCGTGTTTGTAATCACCTCAGATGGATTTAAGCTGAGATGCAGCGGTTTCGTACACTCAGACCGATCCGCTACTGTCAAAAGTTTAGCTTATCTTGAACCAATCAATGTAATGAAAACTGTATAACCGAACTGATAAGAACACAATGTTGGGAACACGCTTTAATACTCAGCGCTTCAACCATCTCGAGTGGCTTTCCTTCAGGGGCGGGCGGTGGAAATCATATTGAGGCATTCGAGGTGGTTAAAACCTCGAATATTACCAGTTGCTTACGACGTTGCGTTCTTCTCAATCTACTGATAACAAAAAATTTAAACATGACTCAAATTGTTTAATTTCATTCTCATAACATTTGGTACGGACAGTTCACGGTGAGACAACATTGTTATCAATACGGTTATTTGTAACACACGGTATCACCAACAATTATGAGAGTTGCTAATTATTCCATTAAGTAAACAAACATTGATCTAGTTGTTACCAGAAGCTTATATCTGCGCAAACCATCCAACGTTGTCTTGGAGACAGTAACGAATATTGTCTCCATTGTGTGTCTGTACTGTCCAATCATTAGCCGGATTGATTGGCGAAATCAATCGACTTATTCGTCGATTTTATCAGACTAAGAGATTGAATGTAATTTGCACCGTTTTCGTAAAATAATTTCCCGATAAGAAATAAACTTTGGGACTTAATTAGGCTACGTTTGCAAGGAGATGGTCATTAATGAGCCATTCTAAACTCATTTCTAAATTACTAAATGTTGTAAAACGTGTTGTCGATGAGGCTCACCCAATCACCTATTGTAGGTAGCACAGCGTCCTCTATTGTCTTTCGCATGGATCGGCTAAAAGTGCGCCACCCTGTACAAAGAATAATCGTGTAATGTGAGGCTCACCGTTCGTCTTGATTGTGGGTTATCTTTCATAGCAAGCAAACCACGGTTCGAAAGTAAACCGGAATGGTATTGAAATTAAGTTTTTCTCTTTTGTCTTCGTGGCTTACGGAACGATTCAAAGCTAGGATGATCCTCACTAAGTACAATACCTAGAAATGCATCTGCTTGTGTCCACGTCGACTGCACTTTTGCCGATAGTGCCGCTGGAAGAGACGTCGTCGGATGTTAGGTCACTCTACGGACAGTTAAAATCGCGGAATTGTTGAATATTTTGACGATTGCTTGGCAAACGTTGAGTTCGACTCGTTCGTTGGTCTGCACTCACAAAGTGGGGCCATTTTTGAAGAGTAACAAAGCTCTGACACGCTCCTGCTGACGTGGGATTGTGAATGTTTTTCACGATCAACAATTGATTTACGCCACTAGTACTAATTGTAGAATTATGCATATCCTTAGGTTTTCGGCCGTGGTTTGTATGCTACTTTTGGCAACCTTGAAATTGTTTTTGTCAGTGCCGTAACTATTGTTGCACTTGCTCGAAGCATACAACAGTCATATAGGAGAGAGCTAAGCGTATCGCACGAAAAAAACCTATTGTAAAATACATCTTGTACTTAGATAAAATACAATGAATCAATAAATTTATGTTAGCGTAAGCAATCATCAACGGTATGCGATGGCTGGAAGCGAATAACTGAATGAACTGTCGTTAGGTCAATTACTGGATCATTTCACTAGCCTGATACTGTCCTTCTAACCTAAAAATCAGTCTAGTCGAACCTAGTAGACCATTCTTTCTTGTTCCCTTTCAGCCAGTATGGTTGAAAGTATTAAACTTTAAAGGTAATATCTTCGGTGAAACTTGCGTCAGGAAGACTTCAAGTGGACGCTTCAATCTGACCAGCAAAACCAATAAAGTATATTTTATTTGAGCCATGATTCCCTTTCTAAGGGTTGTTTTCATTTCATCTCTAATCTCGGTGCAAAAATGAATGAATCGGAAAGCCACAGCTAGGAAGACAATAAACCGTCTATTTACAAATCAATTAAAAAAAGAGAAATGACAATTTATTAGAGTTCATTCCAAGACCAACGGCGATAACCAGTGCCTAAATAAAATGGAGAAACGAAAGTGAAGAAAAAACATCAAAGAACAAATTTCGAATAGCAAACTTATCTTTCAAAAGGGCAGTTTGGGTTAGTCCAAAAAAAAAAACAATTCCGTCAATTACCCAAACAATAACATTTGAACAGAATAGGTTGTTCAGAAACTTATACAATCTGTTGTGTGCACAGTATTCCACACTCTGGCGCAATGACGCCGAGTTTGTTCGATACCTCAGGAAACAAACCGACAAGTGGGTATACGTGTAAAACAAGCACGCAGCTATACATCGGTGATCCTTGGAATCTTTGGAGAAATTACATTTTCTTGGGTAGTTGCAATATGACCGTTCTCAGTTTGATGTCACCTTTTGCCATGTGCCAATATCTCTTTGAGAAATTTAACTGAGTTTCCGCTATGAATCTGATAAGCAATTGTGCCTCCCAGTACTTAGCTTTAAACATTTGCCGGTTCCCTTCCCTTGGAATTCACGGCATGTCGACTAGTCACCATTTAAAGCCGTAGTCTACCCTGGTCCGTAATCTGTTCCAGAGATGAAATCCGGACTCCGCATGGCGAAGTTGCAGCCAAATGAATCCAATTTGATGCTGTTTACTTATATACATAATATAGCTTGCATCGATATGGTAAAACTACCGGTGGTTTACGTCTGTGTCACGTAGTGAAACAGATGTGTTCATTTCTTTCAATGTTGGAGTGGGATGGGCAAAAGTACAGTTCTTCAAGTGCCAATCTATGCAACTTAGATGACGTTCGAGGCGAACAGACTCACCTGCTTCGAGTATCACTACACAAACAATCATTACTGATAGTTTCTATCGCGTCGCTTTGGGCAGGCACAACGTAACGACTGGTGAGCTGCACTAATCCGGATGTAGTGACGGGGAAGGGGAACTAAAATACGGGCAAGTTGATTACTGACTTAGGGATGCCCTGCCCAATGCCAATAGCTTTATGCATACAGACATTACGGAGACGTGACTGCGAGCTTTTGTACACAGTTCAATCGATTGGGTGATCGGTTGTTCACCAAGCCTGACATACAGGTTGTAGAAGTTTAACCACCAAATGAGGAGACATTTTGGTGCAAGGCGTACTATGTCACTCTTCTCAGAAACGAAATGACCAGGCGTGATATGCAAACGGCCGTTCAAAACAGAGACCGAATAGTTATTTGACTGAATTTACAAGTGGTCTAACTCAGCGCTGTAAACGCAAGTTAGCTAGCGAGGCTATAGTCCGCTGATCAATGAACACAAACCAGAAGCGTGTGTTTAGAGGTTGACACCACAAAATCACATAAAATGCGAACTTTCTTACTAAACTCGGTACAATACGTAACTATAAGATTTAAAACCAATTTACATATCAAACTGCTGGCAGGCCAGTGAAATCTCCAGGTGTATAGTGTGACAAACCTTCATTCTTGGTGAGGACAAATAGGGCCAACTACCCTCGCTCCAGCCTGGTTCATGTCAAGCCAGCGAATATTCAATCAACTCGTTTTTGACAGGACAATTTCTAGACCCACAGCAGGAAGGACACTAATGCTCACAGTTCCAAGTAAGCTTCCACTGGAGTGTCCCTCCCTAAAGGTGCTAAGACGATCGCTGATATAAAAGTTTGAATGTTCGAGGGGACACGTTCACGAAACGATTACGTGCAATATCGGATACGGGGTCGAAGATAGTCGAACTCGGGGGTGGTACCAAATGCATCACGCTCGCGTCAGAAGAAAACATGGGATGGAAAATGAAACGAATGCGGCGGATTATCAATACATGAGTAAATGACGTAGTCAGCCGCATTACGTGACAAAAACGATCCGTTAAGTAAGCAAAACGAGTGAAGGCACACATACTTTTGTTGATTTTCAACGTTCATCCTATCTTTTTTGCCATGTGCTGCTGATAGTGCGTACGCTACTACTGCCATACGAAACGATTTGGTCAGTGAACTAAGTAGGGGTCAGTATTGAAGACGCAGGCATCAAGCTTTTCAGAACAGGCACATCCGAGCTGCTGATGAGAGCGTCTGCAACCATGGGTTGAGTGATTGACAAGGAGGAACTCAGATGAGAGGGTGTTTTAGGGAAATCATAGTAAGCGGGCTTGAAAAGTTTGATGGACACGGCTTTGCCTTTGCTTAAGGAATCTACGACAAACACGTGGTCTTTTCTTTGAAGCACCCCGAATAGCTCTTCACAGGGACCTTCAAGGAAACGTTGCTTACCATCGGCGCATGCGAAAATTCACGTATAAATTAATGGATGGTGTGAGAGATAGAAACGTTACGGTCTTGTTGTAGGGTGTCAGTCGAATTAAAAGGAACCATATGAAAGGTGAGCTGTTTAGCCGAATGAGCGTCGTATCTAAAGTGAACTGTGGCAATGAAGAAGTATTCCCCAAGTATACATGGTGATTAGCCGTACAAAGGTTCAGCGCTAGAAACCCAATGTATTAACCGAACAGTTATTTGATAATGACTGTCTACATCTTGTTACCTTCGAAGCAAGATTGGCTACATTTTGTTGTTATGATCGTTTGATTTGTGTTCTAAATAGCTCATTTTGTCGCTTTTGATCTTTTGACTTGAATACAATGTGGAAACTAATTTTTGCTTTATGAGCTTCAAACGAATCGATCAGGTTTTACTTTCGACCTTTCAATTGATAATATTTTTTAGTAAACATTCAACATATTCAATTTGATCCGTTCAACTGCGTGTTACTTTTTAATAACAGCTACACTTGTGCATCCTCAAATCTCTTCTTAGCGTTAGCTGGTGAATTTTGTTCACTTTGATTTGCTTATCGAACTGACTGACGAAAGCCAGGCTTTCAGAAATCCTCCTTTGCGTTTGATGTTTGGATGTGCAAGGATTTTTGCGATGTTTGTATTGAATGTCTGTCTATGGTTTTCCACGCGGAAGGGGATTAACGAAAAGTGATCTCACTTCTTAATGACTCATTCATGTTTATGTATATGGTTTTTGTCCAATTCGATTGATGAAATACCTTTCCCAGTCATTTCATTAAATTCTATATATCTGCTTCCTTTTATCGATAAATCTGAATTTTCACTCGGCCCCGATTGTAAATTTCACATACTTGAAGTTGATTTGTATGCTATCATGATGTCGTGAAGCCCCAGATGCCTTGCAATAATTTCTGGTACGTTGTTGGTTTACGACAGAATACTACGTTTTGCTGATTGCTCCACAGAACCAATCAAAATGCGGGTCAAACGATCATAACAAGATACAACCAATCCGACTCCAGATCAAGAAGTAGTCAATCAGGTTTCAGGTCGACAGACCAACATACCATCGTATATTATGAACGGAATTCATGAACTTTCGGCACCAGTCTTTAATAAATTTATAACGTCGTTTGTTTTGGTGATGAAACGTTCGCAGACCAATTTTTAAGTTCAGCAAACAATCGAATCCACAAACCTTCAACACACGCTATCAATGCTAACATTATATCAAACAGTTCAACATACGTTATCAGTTTTTCTGATATCCCTTGTAAGGCGGTGTCCATGGTCGTAAATTTACCTGATCTATCCTACGTTGATATTTTTAAGAAAAATGTTGCATACTTTAATATGAGAGAATTTATTGGGGTCATTTACTAGGGGACTACTAAAATATCAAGCGGTTGTTTGATTTTTACTTACGATAATTCGGTATTATTTCGTGCGAAATCAACAATGTCTTGGTTAACACCGTTACCTCATATGCACGTGAGCCGGAGTTTAAACACCAGTCGATGCAAACGTACGCACTATTGACGTGTTCTAACGAGATCAAAATTCTAAGTTATAAATTGTTTTCTTTCGGTACTGGTTGTTCAATCCATAAGAATCAAGCTTAGTTTTATGTCAAATTGACCCCCCATTGCTGTAAAGTTATTTAGGTAATCACGTTGTTGTAACGTAAGCATTCCACCCAAAAGACTAAATTAAATTAGTGCATATCTTATGTGTGTGAACCATGATAAACGGTTCAAAAACCACTCGTGTTTTTGCGCACATACACAACTTGAAAACTGTTCACGTGACGCCAAGAACCTCTTCCAAGTCGAATTAGTCTTCATTAGCTGTGCGTACCTGGAAATTGTTGACGTTAGAGAATTCAGTGATTAATCACAGGCTGAACTAACGCGAACGAAGGTGGATCAAGATATTGGCTACCATGTAAAGAGTAGCACACCCACCCAAAACGAATCATCTATTTGAGTAGGTAAATTTGTTTTGTCCCTGGTGGTGTCTCTTCTTGCGTGTACGATCATAATCTCATATTTGATTGATGAGAGTGAACAAAACAAACGACATAACTTTGCTCGACAAGAAATGTCAAAATAGACACGTTCATTACTAAGACCGATGTCTCTCCTAACCTAACAAAGCCATTAAATAATTCATCAGTAATACTGGGATCTCAGTCAAACAATTTTACCAACTTTATCACCTTGCATTTGATAAAAGGAGATTTATTTAAGCTTGTTGTGACATTTGCACAGCCACCGTTCATCTTCGAGGCTAACAACATTAACAATAGAGAAGACAGAAGGTAGGCTGGGAAACTTCGCAAAACCAAATGCGACCATGTAACAGGATAAGTATACGCGATTTGCGATACGGTGTTTTATCCGAGCTAAGAAGGAACTCAAATTATAGTCATTCAAGCACACGAACATCTGCTTGATAAAGGAGCTTATGTCTACTGTTTTAAAAGTAAGTAGTTTGATAGCTTTGATAAATTAGCAGTTACTCACTTGCGAAAACTCAGGGCCTTAGCTAAAATCGAACTAACGACATGACCGTCATTCCTAAAGCCACCAAGCGCGATTATCGGTCATTCACGACATAAAGCAAGGCGAACATGGTGCACGTGTGCTCTCGTTCTATGTGAGTATACTGGGTAGCCGGCGTTGTTTAAAATGTGATGAATAATGACTGTTCTGTACAATTGGCTTTTTCGTCATCCCGGGTAGAAAGAACAGCACGACTACCAACTATTTCCTTCTTCTAAAAGAAGAATGAATGATTTGAATGGTAATGCTTTGCAGACATCTTTAGATGGAATGCCACCTATTAGTTAGCCGAATGTTGCGAGTGTAATACACAAAGATCGCTTATTAACAAGGCCGGAATAGATTGCGTGTTTTAATGTGACAACATCCAAGTAGTTCAACTCAAAGAACTCACTGTCACGGTCTTACGAGTACAGTAAAACAAATAGTGCACATAATGCACCATTTTTACTAAATGTTTATCCAGGCTTCCCTGCCTAATATGTCTTCCAAAAAGTATCGAGTTTTTTCGGTTTAAACGCGATCAGCAGAATTCTATCACATTTATCAAAGGAACACCTCAGAGTTTGCTCCATATACAGCAGACGTCCCTTAGGTTAGCTTCGCTCTCTCGAATGTTATCACGTGGTTTAAGTGATGTAAACACATTTTGATTCTCCTTTTACGGGATGGTACCACTTCTTCAGCTGGCTTCCTTGAGCTTATTGTTTATTTTCCTCGCTCATGAGCTGGTATAATAGTCTGCAGTATTCTGTCACTTCATACGGGTCCATACCATCTTGCAGTATAACTCTGGGATCGTAGTTTTACTGTACCAGGTTTCACTGGCAGATTAGATTTTCCTCTAAACCAGATTAGAAGCTGACGTGTTGACTAGATAATTTCCAGGTTGACTGTATTTGGCGGCATCTTGTGAAGCGTGAGGCTCTGATTGTAGTTTTTCCACTAACCCATTGTTTCATACGCATTCAGCCATTTATCACCCCATAAATTACTCTTTTGGTAAATCACTAGCTGTGGTATTCTTTCACACATGAAGTATGACCCTTGGTTAGTTAATATGCGGTCAAGGTTATAACCGAGTTTCATCGCGATCCTGAGCATAGTGGTTGCACGCTGTTCAAGTATGACCATTGTTTGAGTTCATCTTCTGGAAGGGTTCTCCATAACGACTATATAAATACTACCAAGTGTGTTTAACGCAGTGAAACTTTCACATGCATTGAGCACTAGCCTACAACTTCTTTGACAAGATAGTCTGAATAGTGCGTTATTTCGTTTAGTCACTTGCACTCAAGAGCTGGTTATTGCTATCACAACAGCAGTAATCTGTATTCCCCAATGGTACCAAAAGTCTGTGACTAAGTCTCTTTGTCAAAAGTTCATTAGACATTTTTCATATTTCGGCGTCGTTCTTATACCTTGACTTATACCCTGTTGGCTCGTGTTTCAATTTATTACTGTTTATTCCAAAATTCTTCCCAGAAAAACATCGCTGTAGTTTTTTCATAGGGATAGATCAGTTGCGTATGTTTCCTTTTCGAACATGTGGTGCAGACTGCTGCAGTCGTAAGGCTTATCAAGATGTTTCTTCTAGAGGGGTTTGAGAATTTGATTCAGTCTACAGGTTTATAGTTTGTCTATTTACGCCAGCTTATATACGGTCTTCACTTTCTAAAAAAACGACACTTTCTCTAAATACTCTTTATCTTTCTGCGAATAGTTGTTTTCAGAACTCATGGAAACTTGGATGTCATGTCTTTTAACTTCCTTCACTAACTCCCAGCTTTCTCTGGAATCCGTATCTGTTGTGTTTGCAAACTCTAGTCCACTCACTCTGTAGTACAAACCAAGTCTTCATTTTGTCCTCAGTTGTTGGTATCTAACGAAACTGGATGAGCCATATCCAGTCAGTGAAATTCACACATGTAGCCCGCACAGTAAAACAAATTTATGGTTTAGTGACCGAGAACCTGCTATTGTAATTTCCTAAACGCAGGTTATGGACCTTTCGCAATCCTCGTCAGTTCCCGTAGTAGTGGTTAGACCTCAAGTTGTCCCACTTCACGATATAATAGTAACATTGCATGAGTCGTGATTTGAACCGTAGATACGCAAGTCGGCTTGTTCCGTGTTGTGCATTAGGACCAAGATAAATTCCGTTTTGTTGGCATGATTAAACGAATTTACGAAGAGGTCTGTCCAGAACTCCAAGTACAAATTGAGCATGGGACAACCTAAACTACAAAGCTTGAGCAGGCAGCAACTTCCTCAAAGGTGTTTTATTTCAAATCGTTTACTTCACCGGTACCCGTGGATGTCTTGGCCAGAACTGTATTTTCCCACTCCTCGGTGTGCCAAAAATGTCCGGTACTGCAGAAACTGTCCCAACTTCATTTTTCGTAATATCATTGAGTCTTCTGCAGGCGGTATAAATTAGAATTTTCCGTCATGCTTCTTCGTCAGCAAACCAGAGGAAGTGATTGGCTTACCAGCTTCCAAATTGATATCTCCTCTCAATGTCTGTCTGTTGTTCACCTTCGTGTTGGACGTGAATCGGAATCCATCGGGGCTCATACAGTCGAAGCCCCTGCTTATTTAAGAATTTAGCGTAAGACCCTTTCAAAATAGCCGTGAGGATTTTTGTTAGAAGTAAAAAATTAGCGCAACGCCCAGGTCAGTTCCTTCATTAGCCTATTGTCACGAGTTGAAATTGACTAGTACCTCATATGTGATCTTGCACTGACCGCAGTCGCTAGGGTGACTGTGCTTGTTTGTAACAGTTGGGCAAGTGACCGCAATTCTTGTTGGTTTAATATCTCAAGTATTGACGAATAATTTCATAGTCCTTGTGGTGACATATAGGTCGGTTGCTTTATGAAAAACCGCTCTGTTTAATTATCTTGTTTTCAGTACGTTAGTATGTTTTTTGCTTCACTGTGTTTTTATTAGTAAAGTCACTTTATACATGGGTATTTCATACTGTGTAATTTAAAAGTGTACAAAAGGTTATCGCACTGTAAACGTATCACGGTTTCACCAGGATCAAACAACACCGTTCACAGTACAGTGTAGCGTCCGCAAAGCGAAAGTTGTTAACACACACACACACTGGTTCGGATGCTGTATTCAGTCAAATCATAAACTTTGGGTATAATCCCCCCATTGTGCCAGCGTTCATCGTACATCGTTGAGCATTCTTTTTGGTATTCACGTGATCGGCGAAATCGCAGCCCACTTATCGATCAGATGACATCATCAATTCCCATTAATTTCTACCTAAGACCCAATGTTGCCCTATCGGTCGCACCTATTATCTAAGTTCCACTTCCAGATTTCCGATGAAAACCTACTTTAGATTGCTGTTATTAGTTGTTGTCCAGTAGGTTCTCTCCCTTCCAGCGTCCTATCCTACCATCTCTGTTGGGTAGGTTATTTCTAATTTTCATACATATCACTCCCCGGGTTAAGCTTTCTGTCGTCGACCTAGTAATTTCCTATCTCACTGGGTATCATGCAATTTACAACCATTAATAGGCGGCTCGCTTCGGTTGGCTTCTGCGAATTACATTTGATATCGAATCGGTGTAATGAAGTCTAGAAAATTAAAGTTTGCGGAGTAAGTCTGGGAGTCCAGCAGGTGTGGAGGGGATATTGAAGGTGGAAGTCTGTTAATGCGCGGAAAATTTGCATGGGGGGGAGGGACAGCAACCTAATCGATGCGTATGGTCGAATTCCTATTATCCACACAGTTCCCACTATAAAGTACGGAGGGCAATGGCTTCACCTGTGTACAGCAAACGTAAGCTGTGACTAATGACAAGTTATTGGTTAATACCGACTTGATGTGCCAAAACAGACCAACTGCTGTGTTTAATTAAGTCCTTACCAAGTCGACCTGTTTAACACCTCACTACGCCACATGATTTAATGTCTCCACTGCAGTCCTATTTTATGTTGATTTTTATTCGGACTGACACCTCGCATGCATTCTGTGTTCAATCAGTGATTGTCTGTTTGAGCAGACGGTTCAGCAGTGTTCTACGTACCAGTAGTATGGGATGTTCCCACCCGTACCGCCTGCCAACATGGCGGAGGCCAGATAAACCACAGAGTAGGATCCATCTAGGCCACTATGGATCAAGGTATGGCGTTGTGAGATTCCGCATCGTGGACGCATATTCCAAGTGTCTAAAGGCTTGCATGGTCATATCTGCTTCTACTAAGTTAACTATCATGGTTCGGTGAAACGTTTTGTTACACGGGGCCTGCCAAATAGGAATACGCTTAACAGCGATCTTGCTTTTACCAGTGACCATTTTCAGCAACTTTGTGTCATCCCCATCCGTTAGTTAAAACGGGGTGACATTTTTAGTGTAACCTTCAGCGTACCTCAACAAAATCTGATTCCGCTAAACGTAACAGAATGAAATACTGCAGGGAAGACAATGGAGCTTTGATCTGGGGGAATGAACTTGTGAAGGACAATGACTTGAAGACCGCAGTATCACATAAACGGGCGAACGCCGCCATCTTGAACGCACAGCCAACTGTGAAAATGAATATCGCACCCAAATCCCGTATGTTGCGTATGAAAGCTATGGCTCGTCACCTGATACGACGCGATACTGAGGACTCGTTGAATGCAATTCCTCCCGTGCGCCAGTCAGCATAGCATTTCGGCGTCCATACTGGCGAAGTCTTGTGGGTAATACACAGTGTCTACAAAAGGGCACGGACGATGTGGGGGTTAGTTCAGGAAACGACGATGTAGAATGCTTCTCAGTTCATCTGAGGCGCGTGAACTGTCGGACCGTGTATAGAGCAGCTTCGACCATGTGGTTGACTAAGCACTAGACCACGGGCTTGGATGTAGTTCTTCACATTCCAGCCAGCTTGCAACTAAAACTGGGAATTAATCCCACCTCAGGGCAATTTGTGAACTATTGTAAAATGAGAACAGAACATTGGGGTCAATCTTGTTTTAAAAGAACCAACTTCTAAATGCACAATACCGGCCCCGGCTCTACTGTTTAGCGGCAATTGGTCTTTTGGCTACAAATAACTGATCTGCAACCGAGACAGCAACAATCTAAACGAAATTTCTCACCAGTGCTCAGCTGTGTGAATATTGTTGGGCAGATGGATTTCCTATTATGGTATTTTTACTAAAATAATCATAAATAGTGATGCGTAGGTTCAGTCTACGCTAGTTCTAAATTGGAACCACACATATGGCATCCACTATATCGCCTCGTTTCAGATGGTCTGATCAAGTGCGATGACAGTCAGGCAAAGGTCGCAGAAAAAGCCTAGGAAAATTCCCCGGCAATGACTAAACATCTGTCTCATGATATTAGGAGGTTGGTCTATTTTAAAGGACGATGTTCGCAGTGTGACCACGAAATTGGGTTATAGTGATCTATTGCATCTTCTTCGTGAACCACTGTCAAAAATAATTTTAGCGTTACCAGTATTATGCACTTACTGAAGTCTTGTGGGGAAAAACAAACTTCCACCCGCTACAGTACTCTTCCGACTAGGGAAAATACATTGGAATATGGACGCCTATTTGTTTAGTTCCTTCTTCACTGATGAAATAAATTTAAAACTGTGCAAACTTACAACTCAGGCATTCGTTCTGCCTTAGTACCGACTATTTTGTCTTCTTCTCCAGCAGATGTATGCGGAGGACTTGCTTTCGTCGAAAGTTCTCCTGAATTTTCACAAAGAACCCCAATGAGGCTCTACAGAGCTAGTAGTAACACACTGAAAAGTGGAAAGAATGTTATCTATGCATGATACGAAAACAGCAAACATCACTGTGAAACCCGATTATTTTCGATGGTTCCTTATCATTTTTATACTTACGTCGACAATCAAAATCCAGCATACATTTGCGGTTTCGATTCCGTCTATTTTAACAACCAATCAGATGTGTATATTCAACTTGCAGCTTTCCATCACATGGTCTGGATTATCTAACCGGATAAATTATAACAGTCAGAGGGAAGGACAATTGAGTTGTAACTTGTTCTGAAACCCCTTGATACGGATGAACATAATTCACCTCAGATTGCCAGTCTTATCGGGTATGGCTGCAAGGGCTCGAACTGATGTTTATAGTGTCCCGTGAAGCTTATCCCCAGAAAATCCACTACCGGTTTCGTGCTTGCATGGACTCAACTAGATATGGTATTGATAGGGGGCCAGACCGACAACACTGTGTTACGAACCGACCCTCTTATCTCTTCGGCTACCATCTGAGAAGTGTTATGAGCTGACGGTCCGACATACCCTATCTGCGAGTATTTTTTTTAACGACTATTTGACAGGAAAAGGGTTTAATGACGGAATGGGAGAAGTGTATGTTAACTGATCAAAAGTATATCGGGTACAGTTTGATAAAGAATGTAGACAAAGCCGAAGGGATGTGATTTACTCAGCACGAAGCACATCGTTGGAACACTTGTACGAAACCTCACACCTCCTAATTCGCATTTATACACCATGATGTTTTCCTCGAGGCGACTTCACTGCTTCATACGCGGAGTCGGAATTCACGCTCAATATTCTCTCACTTTTGTGCAGCAACTATTGACGTATCCACAGCATCCGATTTCATTTTGCAGTACTGGATCATCAGATCGACCCAAGCTTTCGACGCCTTTCTAACTCTGAAGCAATATATTGGTGAGTATTATCACAGCGAGTGCGTCGAGTTAGAGTGCTCGGACCTCCAGTCCTAGCACCATGTTCGCTAGGGTGACCCAGTATTAATTCTTCTATTCATTTCGACAATGGATGTGGTGTTAGCTCTACTGGAACCAAAATTAGATTGTGGATTCCACGATAATGTAGTCAAGGGTTTCGCACGCCTTCCTAATCTAATTCTGCTGGCGGAGGATCCGATGAGTCTCTTGTAGGAGCTTGTAGCTCATGGTTAGTTGTGGCAACCACGAGCATAAACCAGCTGCTGTTGCTAAGGAACCTAATCAGTTCGGACTGAACACTATGCGTTCATCGAGAACCTCCGACATGATGACTTCTCATGGTATCCCTTCCACCTAGAATGGTAGAACCATCAATACTCGCCGACTGCAAATTCGTACGATGGTGCACGACATGGTTCAAACGCCTCTGGGGCTGTATCACCTCATACAACTGCTGAAACAGCACCTAATTATAAAGACGAACCACTCTATTTTTATGTCAAGTCCACTTGAGTCCACTAAAGATTATGGATCGTGCAACCCGTCGATTTGTCCGGCGGTGACTCCGTCTTCTGAACCAGGAAGAACCTAATGTATCCTGACTGAGCCAGCATGAAAGTGAAGCACACGTAACAATGACTAGAGTTTACAGTGAACGTATCGATGAGCCAATAACAAGCCTATAAGAAAAGTACAAAGCATTTCTGCGCGAACGTGACCTTTGCAACCGGCAGGTGTGAAACGAAACGGCTCACTTGAGTGGGCGATTGCGTGTGTGTGGGGGGGTTGGGGTGGGTGGATGGGTGGGTGTGCATTCGCATGCCGGAACGTAAACATAGATGGACCGTACACCTCTCCGGGTTGAAAATAAATGTCATAAGTACGATCGCCTATGAGGATTTATCTTAAATCTCTGGATTGGGGGCGTGTGCGTCTTGAATATCTTCTCACAGGACTGCTCTCCGGCGGCAGTACGTTAGATTGTTCAAATACAGGCATTTTTGTTTCTGGTAAAGAAAATGCATCAAATAGTATATCTAGCGGCAGTTCATAACGATTGCTTACGTAGTCGTCATCTGTCGTGTATCTACGTTTGATATGATTGACATGTCTTCTGGTTGTGCCTGGCTTACTGTCCACTGCGTACAGTACGTGAACGGTCCTCGTTCTCACGGTTCTTGGTTTCCAATGGTTAGCTTGCTGCCTGAAGTCACGAATATACACCGACACCGGGGAAAAATACGAGTCCCATGGTGCCGATTAAATTGATTCTCCATTTCGTGGTTAGGTTCGTTCGAAACGGTTGACGGGACCATGGCATTTAAAGGAGTTCGCGTCTTCCATCCCAGGAACGCTTCTGCTGGTGATTGGTTGTTAGGCAGTGCTTGATTTGGGGTTGATCGATATGCTCGCAGAAATGTGTCTAAAATTTCTGATACACGCCCTTCTTCTTGTAGTTTTATCAAACTCCTTTTGAATGTGTCAACAAACCGTTCTGCATGTCCATACGATTGAGGATGATAAACGTGGCTTCACATTTGTTGCACGCCCAATGACCGACAAAAGATAGAGAATTCGCCTGATATAAATTGTGCTCCGTTGTCGCTAACAATCGTTTCAACAACCCCAAACTGTGCGAAATAGTGGTTGAGACATTTTATTGTGGAATCTGTCGTTTGATTCTTTAACATGAAAATTTCCGGCCATTTGGAGATGCTACTGATTATTATTGGGTCCTGCATAATCAACATGTATACGTGCACCAGTAGCAGAAGAGATCGGCCATGAATGCAGGTCCACTTTGACAGGAGCCTTAGCATCTTTGGCACAGTTATCGCACCGCCTTACTAGATGTTCAATATCTTGGTCTATATTAGGCCAGTAAGCGTAACAACGTGCGACGGACTTCATTCGCACAATTCCAAGGTGGCCTTGGTGTAGCTGATTTAGAACTCTGTTTTGAAGCATGCATGGTACCACTATTCCGTCTCCAAACACTAGACAACCATAGACTTGTGTTAAAGCATCCTTCCGGCGGCAAAATGGTTTATGGTCTGAATTTGCAATGACATGTGGCCAACCATTTCGCAGGAAAAATAAACTGCGCTGAGTAACTGCGCGTGAGTATATTTTGTATCTCACGGAAGGTGGCGAACGGAATCTGTGAACGTGAATTTAAATTCTGCATCTACCTCCATGGAGGAAATAACGATATCTTCAGACGTCTTATCACGAAATCTGTCAGCGATGAGTCTAGATAACGCATCCGCATGTCCAAAACTGGTTGTCCCTACATACCGAATCGTAAAGTTATATCCGATTAAAATCGTTGTCCACCGTTGCAGACGATTTGCTGTGTGTACTGGAATGCCCTTCTTATTGCCAAAAATAGAGAACAATGGTTTATGATCGGTGCACAATGCAAATTGTCGACCATGCGACATTTTATGGAACTTTTCGACTGCAAAAATAATAGCCAATCCTTCTTTTTCAATTTGACTCTAGTTTCTTTTCGCTGGAGTTAACATGCGTGAAACGTGACTAACTGCCTTTTGATTACCAGAAGAAAAACGATGCAACAAAACCGCTCCGATTCCATAATCAGAGGCATCAGCTGCTACAACAATTGGTAATCTAAGGTCATAATGTGTTAACGCAAGGTTCAACAACAACACACTTTTGATGCGCTCATAAGCTGACTGACAAGTCTCAGACCATACCCACTTAGCACTGTGTTCCAGAAGTCCATTGAAGGGTGCTCGTAAAACATGCATATCTGCTACAGAATTATTGTAGTAGTTGACATGACCTAGAAATGACTGCAGTGCGACATTATTTGTCGGGTCCAGTAAGTGTTCAATAGCTTCTATTTTCGATGGATCTGGGCGACGACCGTTTCTGTCAACGGTTGATCGAAAATAGGCAATGTGATACATAAAAAATGAACACTTCGATGCGAAGGTTAAAACCGTATGTTCTTATTCGGCCGAGAACTTCGTCTAAATGTACCTGATGAAATTCAGTAGATGGACTTGTAATGATGATGTCGTCCATGTAGGCCGAAGCGTATGCCAGTCCATTCAACATGGTATCCATAATCTGTTGAAAAATAGCTGGGGGTACATTTTACGCCAAATGACAACCTGTTATAGTGATATAGCCCTCGATGTGTGTTGATGGTGAGATACTGTCTACTTGAGTTGTCAACTTCGACCTGAAGGTAAGCATCAGAAAGGTCAATTTCGGAGAACATTTTGCAGCCATTTAGTTGTGTGAACAAATCTTCAGGTATAGGTAAAGGGTGCTGGTGCTATGAGCCAAGAACGCGAACTGCAAAAAGGTCGTTTAATTGAGAAACATGGGACATATAGGTTAAGCGGTTAAACAGAACCACAAACAAAACCACTCATTTGCACGCGGTGCTTGATCCCAAACCGTACTCGTTGTCACAGACACCAATGTTCAGTTCCTTTACGTAGCAAGGACCATTTAGGGCGATGCTGCACTCCAATGTTTCTCCCTGCATTTTTCCAGCGGCTTGTTCAATGTCAAAATATATGCTCTGGTCCTGCTACTGAATAACCGTGGTGTGAGTAGTATATTACGATCGCTCATCCTTACTACGCTGCTGTGTTTGTAGCACATCATTCAAACCAGTAGAAAAATCCTCACAAATGCGAACTGTGCCGTTAGCCTCTTTGACAACAACTATAGGGGTTGCCCACGCTGAGTAATTGATTCTTGTTAAAACACTCAACTGCCCCAATCTGTCTAATTATGAGTCAACTTGAGTGATCGCAGCGTACGGTACCGGTCTTTTGGGCCGAAAAATCGGTTTGCAATCCGGAGTAACGAACAGAGTTGCCTTCGTTGCAATGCATAAACCAAGATCAGTGTTGAAAATCTGTGCATGTTTAATTTGTAATCCTAATAGGATGTTATTGCACACCTCAGCACCTTCTGAAGAGCCGGGTAATGGAGACAACTGTGCAGATGATACATCACAGAAAGAGCTAATGTGAACATCCCACAAGTGTAATTGTCCTATCCAATCAATTCCTAATAGATTCAACTCATTTGAATCTGCGATATAACACGTACCAGTACAATGTAAATCGCGAAATACGAACTCACATATGATTTCTTCCATAAATGCAATTGGGTGACCAGATGCATTGCGTGCGATACGTCCTGAGGGTTGGTAAGTAGGTTCCCCAATTTTGTGCCATGTTGAGCGAGAAATTATGGTTATATCCGATGCAGTATGGATTTGTAATGTGACCGGAAAATTGTTGATCAACAGTCATAAATTTGCGCGAATAAGAACTGGCATTATCAGAGGTAAAAAAATACGACATTTGACTGACTTCTGATGCGATTTTGGAACTGATTTCTACCAGATGTATAACAACGACTTTCTTTTTATCCCAAACGGCCACACTCTTGACATTTATCTGACCGAAAATGAGAACATCGTACGAAATGCCATTTACTGCAGTGCCAACAGTCCAATGGTGGTCGTCGCCAACACGTGTTTTTGGTTCACGGCTTGCTTGTGAATGCGTCCTTGTGACTTTTTCAACCGGTGTCACATCGCGTGTCCCTGATGACTGTAGCAGTTGTGAATCCTTCTTCAGATTTACTAATCGCAGATATTCCGAAGTCAGCTCAGAAGACAAGCAGCCCATTTTCGTCACCGGCCGTGTTGACCTACTGATTTTGTGTCGACTTCAGATAGCTGGATCGAGTGACGATCAAAGATGCGTTCCCGATGTCTCAGATGGAGGAGATTTTTGCACAACTGCATGAAGCTAGAGTACTATCCCTCATTGATTTGCGCTCCGGTTACTGGCAACTAGCAAATGACACTGAAAGGCAGAGCGAAGACTGCCTGTTTTGTGAACGGACAGCAGTACGAGTTCCTTAGGGTGCCGTTTGGTCTGTGTAATGCTCTAGCTACCTTCAGACGTCTCTTGCTTCACATTCTGGAGGGTCAGGAGGGAGTGGCCGTATACGGAGACGACATCGTTGTATTATCCAAGACAGTGTCGGAACACGTAGACAGACTGCGAATAGTGTAGTAACGAATCGATGCGGTCGGTCTAAAACTGAGTTGTAAGAATTTTCAAATAGGCCGCAGTTCAATCGTCTGTTTGGGACACACGGTTGGTGATGAAAAAACCCAACCACTGTCAGAGAAGTTGACAGCCATCAAGAACTTTGCAACACCAAAGTCGAAGCGGAAACTGAAGTGTTTCCTCAGAATGGTCAGTTACGATACGAACTTTATGCCGGAGTTTTCCCAGAAAGCATATCCACTATTCCAACTGCTGAGGAAGGACAGGAAATTTGTATGAACTGAGTACTTGGAGATGGCGTTCAACGAACCCACACGAGAAGCTGCCAGCATTTGACGGTGCCTGACAACCCCAAAACCGAATGAACCATTCACGGTGTCAGCTGACGCGTGATATCGGGATCGGGGAAGTTCTTTCACAACCGTCGGAGACAATTGAGTATGCTAACCGAGTACTGACGGAAGCAGAGAGGAAGTATTCAACTATAGAGTAAGAATGCCTAGCTATCGTCTGGGCGCTGGATACGTGGAGGACCTTTCTGATAGCGACCACATTTCATGTCGAGACAGACCACAAATCCCTCATCTGGCTGAAGACGGCGAAGGATCCACGTGGACGACTGGCACGCTGGGCACTTCGGCTACAAGAGTTTAGCTTTACTATCGGACATGTCAACGGCATAAACAATGAGGCACCTGACGCATTGTCGCGACCGATACAGGAAAGTGAGCTGCCAACCGAAGCAATAACCGAGAACGCAGTATTGGTTGCCGATAAAGATATCTTGCCCAATCAGCGGCAAGACCCTCAAGTGCGCGAAATATGTGAACATCTGCTGGCAGGTCCCAAACCCAAGACGTTGACTTCGGGACTGGACGAACTGTTACAGATCTGGGATCGGCTACACCTGGATAACGGTCAACTCGTCGTCGATGTGGAGGTGCACAGAGGGCTTTGACCTCAAAGATTGCCATTTATGCCAGTGGACCAGAGGGAACGTGTGATTCGACTGGCACACACAGATGTACACATGGGACGAGAACGCGTGTTCGAACTACTGCGGTAAAGGGCATTTTGGCCCATGATGCGGAAAAATGTGATTGATTTCATTCGAGCCTGCCCCCATTGCCAACAGAACCGAGAGACAATGACGACAACACCGCCCATGCAATTGTAGTATCCACAATTCAGATATTTCACAATTCATTTTTGTACATTTTGTATATATCGTTTTGTTACTTTCATCTGTATACATGTTTGAAGAAATCAACATAACTTTTTGAACTGAATCGTCAACACGAGTAAACGGGAGTTACCGCGCATCATCCATGTCTTCTTCATTCGTGCGGATTTTTGCGCTGGTAAAGTGAATGGACTGTAAAATATGTTAGCTCCGGGTATTAGCTGGTCTATCGACGCTCAACGTTCATCATCTCGAGTCTCTTGTAGAATTATCTATCGGTTGTCTAACGACTTTCATCTCTGGCGCTGTCTTTCTTCCTTGTGGTGGTCTATTCAATCTAACGGACTTGGGCTTATCAGTGAGTCGTTCCTATTTTACCGATACTTCTTCCGTTTAATTTGTACGTCTACTTTTGAACCTATCCGTCACCGTTACGACTCTTCTTTGATGCTACCATATTTTGGTCATTCTAATCATTTGATTGATTAGTCCACTAAAGAATTGATCGTAACAGAGCAGGCCGCGCACACCTGGGGTATAGACATTTTTGGTCCTCTCCCTTCAAGTTCAAATGGAAATCGCTACATAGTTGTTTTGATTGACCATTTCACACGATAGGTGGAATCCATTCTAATGGCAGATCAAACGAACGGAACAGTTGCACACGCTTTCATGAACAATGTCCTGGTTCGCTTTGGAGTACTGCACAGGGTAATCACGTACCAGGGTCAGTTTTTTGAAGGGCGGCAATTTCAGGAGATGCTGGAGAATTGGGGGACTCAACACCTGATAACATCGTCGTACCATCCACAAACGAACGGGTTGACAGAACGGTTCAATCGTACAATGAAGGAATTGCTGAATAGTATAGTCAATAACTGGGAAGTGAGACTACCGGATGTTTTGTTTGGATATCGCACGAAGAAGCATGCAACAACTGAAAGTTCACTATTTGAGCTCACATACGGGACGGAGCCAAGGATTCTCTTGGATGTCTGCGTGTCCAGAGACAGAGAGGGGCAATTATTGTCACAAGAACGACAACACCTCGAACATAATGCCCTTGAACGGACAACAGAAAGACAACGTCGGAATAAGCAAGGATATGACGTGAGGCACAACATACATTAATGGCGTCCATTCAGCATCGGAGACCAAGTGAAAGTAAGAGACTATAGCCGACTAGAAACATCCGGCCCCGGCACAGGAATATTTAGACGGCAGTGGAATGGGCCATTTACCACCACGAACTGTAAGAATACGAGCTTCCAAATTAACCAAGGGCCTCGTGGGCGATGGATCAATGCAGTACACATGGCACCCTGGCACAATCGCAGAAAGCTCCTTAAAAGAGGGGCGAGTGTGGTGAATTATCAGGTCGGAGATGCGAGTATTCCAACACAGCAGAATACTGTGTAACGAACAGGCTCTTTTGCAGTGATTCATCATCAGGCCAAATACACCACATTTATATCACATTTTACAGGGAAATCATGAACGGGGTAAACATGGACGGGTGGTTTATGAATCCAATCAATTCAATGTCACGCTGCATCAAGTACCCACTTGAACAGTGGTACTTGACTGGCTAACAGGGTGGAAGGATGGCCAGGGCAGATTCAAAGTCTGAACAAAACGTATCTTGACGCACAGGGGTGGGTTAAACAGGCGAATTTTGATAGCTTCTGCTGTGGACAGAATCCTATGCCTCACCGTTCTCGACTGGGTGATCTTAACTCGGTAGACTGGGCGAAATGCATCCGCTACATTAACATAATGATTGGAATCCAACAGGTGCGATAGTATGGCGCTGTTGACAGATTTCGTTATTCCACTGTTGAGCCAAGCTGGGTGGTGTTCCCGAGCCCGTTCAGATAGGCGTCTGGTCGTGCGGCCAACATAACTGGTTCCACAGGACCAAGTGAATGAGTATACACAAAATGAAGTTGCAGAAACAGGCATTTTATCTTTTAGACGTGGGTACAAAACCGGATCGGATGTGAAGTGGACACGCAACTTAGCGGCGTAAAATGTCGCATTAATTGTATTCGTGGGCCTACGCCTGATAGTTTCGGCCAACGTATCGCCCTTAAAAGGTAATCCGATGTGTACGGTTTTCTTTTCTACTCAGTGCAGCTGATCTCTGTCACCTCGCTGTTGCGTTGCTCTGTCTATGAATCTTTCCCGATATCCATTTTGCATGAATATCGTACGTGTGATCGCCAATTCTTCAGTGCTTGTGTCGTCTGTGCAATTCCTTATGGCTCTACCCTAAAAACAGTTAATTAGGTTCCTTTTTAAGGCGAACGGTACGAAACTGCTGAAGTGAATATACTGACCATTCCAAGTATCCTTTCTGTGCATCGCGCGCTGAAGTGAGCCATCATTGCGACGACATAAACACATCCAAAAGGCCCAATTGGTTATTCATTTCTGTCTCCAGCGTAAATGTCAATTTTCGGTGGGCGGAATTAAATGTGGCTACAATGACAGTCGGATTTACACTATAATCGAGGATACAAAAGATGTCGTCAACGTATCTCTTATAAAGATTGCATTGACCTACTGCTAAGCTCAGTTGTTCGTTTTCTAATTTCGCCATGAAAATATCGACCAACACTCACTGGCTAAGTGGTTGTCACAGATACTTGGTCCCGTCAGGCGGAAACTTTCAACGTATAGCCTACGCGATTCCTTTGATTTCGTGAATGCAATTAAAGATAGCAATTTAACTGTAAGATGTGACATAAATGTGATGTATTTAGCCTGATGATGAATCACTGAAAAAGAGCCTGTTCGCTACACTGTATTTTTCATGACTACGCTGAGGATTTTTACGCGATTTAAACAGCGGAATACCTCAACGCGGGGGAGAGTTACGTCCAAAAACCCACATCAGGTGGATCGGGGACGGTGTCGGCGACCGGGTGAGTCATCGCTCGACTGGACCGGACCAACGGGTGAGACATGACAGGCAAAGTGGGATGAACGACCAAATCGGAGGCGCGATTATTCCAACACTCAGGAAAATATCTCGACACTGTCGTGGAATACGGTCAAAGCCCACGGTGGATAGATGGCGGACAACACGATCGACCGGAGGAGCCATCACTCAACGAAATCGGACCAACGGACGAAGAAAGGCAGACGGAATCCCCCCCCCCGATAGAAT
>JTDE01000014.1:473408-497803 GCA_014338405.1 Paragonimus skrjabini miyazakii
TATGGGAATGCGACAGCTGCGATCAATTGTGGGTGATGTTCAACTTGAAATTAACCAAATCCCCGACTACTCATTAGTAAGGTATTTGTCTTACATTTTGTTGATGTATACTCCATTTTCTCTCTAGTTAACTGGATGAAGTTACTAATAACCTAGAGCATAAAATCTTCGGCGTGAAATTTAGATGCCTCCCCAAGACAGAAAGCTATGCTTTGTAACCAGCATTTAGTTAAAGTACTCAACATACGTTTAGGACTCTATGTATTAATCGTATTGTGGTGGACTATCAGGCAGGAGGTACGAGGATTTCAACTCTCGATGGAATACCTCAACGCAGAGGGAGGCACGTCCAAAAACCCACAGCGAGCGGATCGAGGACGGCGTGGGTGACCGGATGAGTCATCACTCAACTGGATTGGACCAACGGGCGAGACATGGCTGGCAAAATAGGATGGACGACCAAATCGGCGGCGCGATTATTCCATCACACGGGGGAATATCTCGACACGGTCGTAAAGTACGGTCAGAGCCCACAGTAGATAGATGGCGGACAACACGAGCGACCGGACGAGCCTTTGGTCAACGAGATAGGACCAACGGACGAAGAATGGCGGGCGGATAAACCCCCGATAGAATGCACCGATCACACACATAAGCTGGGCAGAAGTGCATATGACATGGAAGCGGAAACCGTGGCGTGTTGCGGACTGGAATTCTGACTCATAAACGCGAGCGCGTGCGTAGGATGGTAACTAGCGCGTTGACAATAAAGATTGTGCTTTATTGGACGCCTTGTCGCTACAATTGGATCGAATTCTGGATTTTGCAGGAACGGGTTTATCCTCTAGTTCTGGTAAAATTGTGTTGTTTCTTATAAATCAGAAATATAATGCTTTTACATACAGTTTTCGTTCGGCTACCCTCCCTTGTTGCTAAGGCAACTGAATCTTTTTCTGTTTTGTTTTTTGATATATTGTTATGTTAACATGTAACAACATTACCTAGTCCTAGGATCACGCAAAATTTGAACCAGAACCACCGAAAAATGTTCTTACTTATGAAATTTATTAATAAATATAAACGACATTCTAATGTCAATCTTGCGCATCCGTTCAGATCAAAAGGTAATGCAGAAGTGAAACCAGTGGTTTATGCAAACATATTGATTATTTTATTGTAAAGTTTGATATAAAATTTGAGTTACGTATGCCGCATTATATGCATCATTTCTTCATAAACGTTGAAATTTTCCCACCATGAGTTTCTAGTTGGTTTAAGTTTAACTAAAATAGAAATGCTCTAACAAAGTCATGGTTGGAACTAATAATAACGAAAATATTCAACTTTACTTATACAACTCAAGCTCTACTCTGAAACAGGTCCCGATGCATACTACCATCCTTTTATATTAAACACTTGATTTATATGAACTGATGTGTAATGTTTACATAATGTAATGAAACATCCTTATCTGTCCTAATCTCGATCCAAAAGCCTTATCGTTTGACATATTCCGTCGCAAAATATTCAACAACTCTCGAACATTGCGGTAGAACGAATCCCGTAATTGGGCTCACGCAACCACGAAAATGTAACCCGCAACCTGACTAGACTACGTTACAGGCTGTTGGACTAATAAATTGCTTACAGTGAAGTGGTGATTTTGACAGCATTTTTGCGTATATACGATAGCTTACAATTCGAAGTGCGAAACAATCATGTTTACTCATTTACTCTGTTTACCTACACAAAGACCGAAATGTTAATGTAGTTTTCTAGCTTAAAAAAGTCAGTGTTGATCCCAAAGCTCTTTCAGATTGGTTGAATAGTCTACGGACGGTTCACAACTCCGTAGGTATTTTGCAGAAGATATACTTAATATTGGCGATTCGGGTATTAACTTGAATAGTTACGCATTAAATGAAATAAAATCTCGGGCGATTTGACTATCCTCCATTTCTGAAGGAATGCTATGGCCAATAAATCCACTGTGCATACAACGTCTTCGTGTATTTATTTAATGGAAGAATGCTTCGTACCATCAAGGTGCATTCTGATGAGAGTGGATAGATGACTGGATACTTACGACGGATCGCATGGGTTATATGGGCACATTATCTCAAAGGAATATCGGTGTAATGTGAAATATGGAATTCGGTCATTCTGCGTTATAACTTCCGAATTTTTTCAATCGGACATAATGGCACTTCAATAAAGATGGCTGAACTGACTATAATCAAAATAGGGCTGATCTCCGCTGGTAAAAATTCAGCAGTTATCGTAGTTTTCCCCAAGAACATTGTAAAATATTCATGGACTACTATAAGAGGTGAAAGTAGTACAAATAATAACCTATCAACATTTCAAGTTGAACATCACCCACAATTGATCGCAGATGTCGCATTCCCATAGACTTTCCAGTTGGCCAGGATTGCAGCTTGTGAGTTATCAAAACATTCACTCATCCTACACGTCGCATCCACTAGATGTAGTATCTTTCAGAATGTCCGCATATTCTGCTAGCAACACTCTCATCTTGTACAGTTGTCTGGTCATATAGGTTTTCAAAC
Source organism: Paragonimus skrjabini miyazakii (assembly GCA_014338405.1). Classification (NCBI taxonomy): domain Eukaryota; kingdom Metazoa; phylum Platyhelminthes; class Trematoda; order Plagiorchiida; family Troglotrematidae; genus Paragonimus; species Paragonimus skrjabini miyazakii. The sequence goes on from JTDE01000014.1 coordinate 475,979, forward strand.
TGAACTTGAGTCGTTAACCGGTTATCTTTCTTCGGCTGGAGTTTGTATTTTAAGCCCAGAGAAAGCACTTCTAATTGCACTTGCGTAAACTGCTCACTTGACAAGTTGTGGACATGTTTCAGGGCATCACTTGGAAAATCGGGTTTGCTAATCGTACGATCCAAAGAACCTTCGAGATTCTAAGGCGTTTTGCCAGGGGTTTTCTTAATGGTATCCTTGTTGAAATTCTCGAACTTTATACGGTATATCAGGGTAATGTCAGCTAGCATGGCAGCAAAGTGATTTTGGGTTTCCATAAACTTGTGAAGATTTTCGCTGACCGTGCTGATCTAGGAAATAGTCATTCCGACAAAATTGCTGTTACTGATCAATAGTTTTCCTTTCTTGATGAGTAGTAGGGGATTTTGGTTTTCGTAACACACCCACAATTGATCGCAGCTATCGCATTCCTATAGACTTTCCAGTCGGTTCAATCCATGTGAAAACCAAAATCCCCCACTACTCATCAGTAATCAAATACCGCTCAACAAGTCAATGATTTCTGTGATTTCAACTTGGAGAGAAGTCCTAGTCGAGGGGTCATGGATTGGAGTTAACAGACAGTAACTGTGTCTCCATTTCGAGAGGATCGGGCAACCTGATCGCTACTCACAAGCGAAAGTGGTTGAGGATTCACATATCATAATTCGGTCGTGCCTAACGTGAGGTCAATGGCGCAGTGGTAAACACGGTTGCCTCATGAACAGCGTGTCCGTGGTTCTAGTCCCGGCAGTGGCGAGGATATGCACTACTGATGAGCAAAACTCGAGTTTTCCTTTCACCAGAGTTCTGAAGAAATCTGCTGGAAAACGGTCAGATCGAAAACACTCCTGATAGAAACCAATACGAGTTAGTTCAATCACCGTTTTGCACCTCAGTGTTAACAATCGATTCAAACCTTGCCTATTGTATGAAGAGAGCCTTCGTTTGAGAAATCTGAAACATTGAGTTCCCTTTATCCAGTTCATGAAGACGGTAAGAAGACATACATTGCGAGATGGAAGCATTTCGTTTATTCTCATCAGTCGATTACAGAAAACATTCAGTTATATAGGTTAATGGCTTGGTGACAAAACAATGAAATGAATGAACACCACACGGTAGCAATCAGGGTTCACTGCCACGGTAACGAAACTGATTGCGTCAGTACCTTTTGCCAACAAAGGGCAGGTGCGTGACGTTTGATCAACAATGCTTCCGAGAATGCCAACAGCCTGGGGTTGCGGTTACGCAATAGGACCATGAACGAAGTGACGGGGTCACCCACATGACCTGTTGCGATTAGGTGTTTCGCGATCGAATACACCGGATTTCTGTTCGAGTGTTGGCATACTGACCCGCGTTGAGACATTGCTTGCAATATCCACTTGGGGATGTGCTCCGTCTTTTTGCCACAATATGTGATGGGGTGTACTGGTCACTCAAGAGTCCAGTATGGTGGGAATAACCGCAAAAGACATTTATTAGTTCTGGACTTAAGAAAACCGTTCCATGTTATCTGCTGAAAGAATGCCAGAATACTGAGAACAATTGACAGTTGTGTTTGAGAGGTTACATGTTACAATATCCGTGCAAAGAGCTGAATCCAGTCTAGGATACCGATCCACAAAGTACGTCTCGGCAACAAACCGCAGAAGTAAGTAACGCAACAACTTTCAGTGTGTGGGCCAAAGCCTCCTGTACACGCACTGATCCAAAGCTTGATATCGCTGACTGTATCTGATGGAAAGTAGGCCGGTACTATTATTCACGATTTGCCGATAGTCTGTGTATTTCAACAAGGGATATGTATAAAACGATTCTTTGTTGAACTATCCACATCCGCCTACCAACGGTAAAAGTTCGCTCCTGTCAAATATCTGTTGCAGACCATTTCTACATTTAACATCAATAGGCACCTTGCATACAAAGATGGTTGAAACAGGAAGGGTTTGTAACTATCATCTCCTACCATTCATTGTTAAATGAGCGCAGGATTACAACACAACTTGCCTCTTACCTGATTTACCTCCGATGTGGCTATCATCTCTAAAAGTGGGAGTGAGGCCGGCGGGGGAGTGATGAACGAACAATCCAATTAAATCAACGATACAATTGCTCTTGGGGTTTTAGCACTGGGAATGTGTACGAGAAGCGTTTCGTCTCTATTAGCTGGCAATTGAGGCATCGTTATAACTTCGTCCACAAGGAACTATAGACGTCAGTAACGATGGTGCTTAAATCGTTTTACGAAACCGCTGCTGGCTTTGACATCGACTTCCTTCGAAGAACACAAATAGTGTTTTGCTCCCCCCATCAGAATAACTCTATATAACGGGGATATTTTCGTCCCAGTACGGATGGAGGGAATTATATATGCATTCCACGGAGACAAAACGTCATCTTTTGGATCGCCGACCAAAGTTCCTCTCATTCAGATAATATCTCATCAAACTGTTTAAGCGATTTGAACAAAGCACTCGTAACGAGGTTGTATCGAACTGCAGGTCCACAATCCCTTCCGCTTTCGTCGACATCACTTACGATAAGGATTTCAATTTTAACTCTAAAGATTATTCTCATTTTTCCGTTCACCTAATCCAAGCTGTCGAATGAGGAATTGAAGGTAGTTCATTCAGCGATCATATATCTACAACTGGTGCACAAAACTGCCACTTGTGTGCATACATACGTGCCTCAACACGGGCTATGCCGTCAAGAATCTTTGTGAGTATACATGGTAATGAGACCGAGCGAATTTGTAACCTGTGTGCGATCACACCACGGATAGCAGCCTTCCTTCACACACAGGTCGGCTTACAATTATCCGTACAATCTCTAATCACCAACTGCGCAGTTGGCATTGTAGTGTACACTACAAGTACACATAACGAGTGTCTGATATGCACGAGCAAATCGACTCAACAAGCTTGGTAACATTCGTAGCCACCAACACGAGTCATGCGCCCGTATACATTGTGATATGGTGCCATCTCAGGAAGAAATAGATTGAACAACGAATCACTGGTGTGAACCTCGAAATTTAATTATACTGGATAACTGTCTTACAGACAAAAACCTCGCCGTAACAGACAAGAAAACGTTTTGGAATAAAAATGGGTCCAGTCAATTTAGGAAGAAACAGTACGCCAAACCAATCAAATAAAATCAACATTGCTCACCAAATAGCCAAGAACAGGTCAGCAAACAGGACCTATTGTTGATAATTTTCACACTGCTCTAGGCAGCTGAAATCTGACCTAAGCTCGATGTAGGAAGCCAAGTTGACTTACCTATCTGGCCTAGAAAAAGAGCGTAATCCAACATAGTTTTGTGAACATGGAGTCGTCAATCTGACAGGGGGCCAATGAACGATTCCCGAACCGTTGGGTAACACCAAGCACGGTCAACCCAAACGTAATACAAAAATACTTGACCCACATAACATAAGTTATGGATTTTTATCAGTTGGCCAATTAACTGCTTAACTAAAGCTTTCTGAACTACGCCCAGGTAAACATTTTCGATGCACGAGCTTGCTAACTGACGCAAAAATGATGATCAAACGATACGAGTTTGTTTGTGTTCTTGTCACACACGAATCGATCTTGTGAACCATAAAACAGCGGCGCACTTTAGATGAGTGGCTAGGCCTTGACATGCACGAGCGGTAAGACGATTTTGTCAGGTGCGTATCAAAACAAATACAACAAGCTCGGAGGAAGCAGTTAATTAGGAGATGAGGGGAAATAATTGAAAAATACTCTACACAGCGAAAGTCATACTTTGCGAACCAGTCATCATTATTCCGAGTGAATTCGATTGTAAATCCCTGACACCTATCTACATGACTCACACCACGGATATTACAGAGGCTTTCTTCACCACATCTGCCCAGTGTTCAGCCGCTATCAATTGTAAGTATCGATGACCTTTCCAAAAGAAAGCTTAGTAACTCTTGGGTTGAAACCAATCTAAAGCTCCACGAACGAAAATGGTATTGTTATCGTATAACTTTCGAAGACTGATTTTCATTGTGATGAAACTTTAAACAGCAACACACAAACACGTTTTCACTCGCAGCCCGCTAGCAAAAATCTTTGCGTAAACAGAAAGTAGAGGTCCTGCTTCCGTGTTTGTTGAGAGATTAGGTTGACCATCAATCTATAGAATTTCAAAGGCCACGTTTCATAACCACAAGGCAAAACAGAACGCACACAAGCATTATATACCCTACCCTTCAGCGATAACTGAACGTCTCTTCGACATCACAAATGAGGCAGGCTGACAAAAACATCTCGTGCTTCTGCTATCCTCGTTGATATCTAATCAGCAATATTACAGGTTGACAAGATAGTGCTACCCAAGTATGTGAAATTGTCCACAGTCTGAAACGGATTACCTGCAGTGAAGGAAGTAGGAGTGGGAATGTCATAGGACAGCACTTTACACCTTGAAGGTGCGGAGCATATTCCACACAAACCATCCTTGTTCAGCAGAGAGGCTATGTAGGACAATGTCGTCCGCGTACTGCAGATCGGTCAATCTAACACCAGGAAGAAGTTCAACACCAAGCCCGCTGGATTCCTCGAGCGCACTTTCCAGAATGTCGTCCACAATGAAACTGAATAGGACACCCCCAACGAAAACCACCATAAGTGATTAACCCCTGAGATGGTTTCCCTTAAACCATCAATCTACTTGCAGGATAAACATACAGTGACCTCAACAGATTCACGTATTTATCTGATACTCTCTTACTAGTAAAGCAGTTCCACAGAACGTTATAAGAAACCGAACTGAAAGCAACCTTTAAGTCGAAAAAGATCAGACTGAATGCTGATGTTCCAGATCGGAATCATGCTCGATCTTCGCGTATCTGACTTCCTCTAACCTCACTCCCACCAACCTTGAAAAGAGAAGGAGGGTGGAGGTCTGGTTCAAGAGCATTATTAAACTTCAAAAACTTGAATTCCAGGGGCACTTCTGCTTCCGATGGAAGGAAGTCTGGAACACAATGACTGACCATTCGGGTCCCGTTGTCTACATGGTCTGCTTGAGGCCAGCTGAACTGTTCCTCAAAATATTCAGCCTACCTGTTAAATCAGTGTGACTGACTGGTGATAAATGAACCACCTTTTTCACATATGGTCTCACTAACACCAATTTGACGGCCAGTACAACCACGGATCAGGGAACAAAGCTTACTGTTATCCCCATAACAAAACAGATTTTTCCATCTCTTTCGGCTTTTCGACCAAGTGGTGTCCATGGTCTTCGTGCAAGCTTCTAGTCAGCTTGCCTTTATGCGCTCGACATCATATTTAGAGCCCGGTGGAGTCGAGTGACGTTTATTCCTATGGCTTATCGACGTGACGGAAATCCAGTTCTGTCGCAAGTGAATGGCCTCTTCTGAATATACCCCTTCACAACATGCTTTCACAGCTACGATTCGTTCTCAGTGTCCGTTAAGTTCTCTCACCTGACTCGAACTATGTACTTTGTTCACCAATGCCTCCTGGTAAGCGTTCCTTGCACTCTCCTCCTTCGAATGCCGATTGTCTCGCACTTACGAGCCACGGGTGAATAACAAAACAAAACGGCCACCGACAACAGCATGGTCCGAGTCCATGTAGTTGCTCCAAAAAGCACGACAGTCCTTAACAGAGTGGCGCTACATACAAATGACTGCAATATGCTTCTGCTGTGTCCATAGATGAGAAGCACAGGAAGGTCTCCATATAACACAATGCCTCTTCCTGTGTTGATATGCGGTGCTCAAAATATAGACCATAAGACGCACACAGCTGCAGCAGTCTTTCGCCGTTGTCAATGTGTTGTGCCCGGACACCAAACATGTCTTCAACCGTTTCTCCTCTGGAGAAAGACGAACAGACTGAGCGTTAAAATTGCCTGCTAGTATGGGGAAGTCAGAATGTTTGGTCTGCTTCAAAAGACCAACGAGAGGTCGTTGAACACATCTTTGGTAGTACCGAAACAGTTATCCGTTGGGGCGTACGCCGACATAATGAATACACAACGTCTTTCTGATTCGCGTCGACAGGCTTTAATTGATGTACTGAGTCTCACAGAGTACAAGCGACTGTGCATTAGGATCCAGTAGAACAAACATTGCTTTGCTCTGGGACTCACTGCGATTCCCACCGCGAGATTCAGTTTCGGCGTCACGACAGACCCTAACAGAGAAGCACTTGGTCCGCGGAAACGGCTGACTTGAGAGACCCCACCCTCAGTCTAACTCAAAATTCTAACCTGAGAGACAACAGGATATAGGATTTTCTTGGGGGACTGTACTCGGAGCCAAAGACTCAAGAGTCTGACTCACTTGACATTGAGGGGCTTGCCTAGCCCGAGGGCGCAGTGAATATGACATTAATGTCCGATTTTGAGCAGTGCTGCCAGCAGCGGATGTACTCGAAGTTACTTTAGACTTCTGGGTGATACTGGTTGCACTCCGACCAGATTGCATAATGCACCGGCGGTCACGGACAACGGTTGAGCGATCGGAGTGCTCTTTGTTTGTCGGTACCTTTTCTAACCCCCTTCTTCCTCGTTCGGAAGATAGCAATGCTGCAACCGTGAAAATATTTCTCTTGTATGCCCATAGGATTGTGCGTCACTATCCAAGTACTCCTACGCGATCAGCAGTACGACATACAATACTATGAGTGCATCTTTTTTTGTCTGATTGCTTCCCTTTGGCTTGTCTGACAAGGCCGCACTTGAAAGAACCAAAGTCCTAGTCAGTATAACCCGTCGGGTGAAAACGGTACATCAACCTGACCAACACGTCGGCGTAGTAGTATAAGTCTAACAACCATGAAAATATGCGACAGAAACACTGAGTGACGATTTAACGTAACTGCAGATGTTACGTTCAAACAACCGTTCAAATACACTCATCAAACATAGCCGTAAACTGACATTACACGATTTATGCTCGAGCAGATCTCGCTGCATCTCTACTGGTGTTTACTGCAGACGAGTTGAAATGTACAAAATTCCAAACCACATGACAATCACAAAAGGTCAAAGTTCAAAACCAGTTCAGTTGCTACCAAGACAGCATCAATGTCACAAACAGTTTGTCGTCGATAGAATTGGACAAGCTGCAACTTGAGGCATTGTCTCTTGGCTTAACATTCTGTATTCCCCCTACCAGAATAAACGCTATAGAGACGCAGGCACAATTTGAGAACTTCTACGAGCAGCTCTCTGAACTCCAGCCAGTTTCAGAACATAATAGGAATTGGTTCAAAGCAAAACTTGTCGACATTGAGCACCAGTTTAGAATCACCCCTAGTTGTCAGAAATGTCCCCTAACAAGGGAGTATATCGATGCTCCTAAACGCTTACGTGATGATGAAAACCTGATCATTCTTCATCCTGACAAGGGATCTGGAGCAGTAGTAATGAACCGGGCGGACTATACTGACAAAATGGATTCAGTCCTTAATGATCGCTCACGGTTTGTGATGAATGAGAAAACTGATAACCCAGTAGACTTAGAAAGACGGATTAGCAAAGAATTACAGTTACTACTTGAAGGTAATTTCCTCCCGGTTATCCGGGAGGATTTAGAATGAAGTTCAGCACCAGCAATGTATAAAATAATTCGTAACCCACAGTCGTCAAAAAGACAGTAGTTTTACAACTGCCATTCACGGGAGACAATGTGTGTCAAATAGTTGAACAACGCCTAAGGTCAGCTGTTGCACGCACGCTCTTTGCCGCGAAACCAGTGATCGTTTACAGAACAGACCGAGTCTCCACGCCCCCGGTTAAGCAACCAACGTCTCAGTTCGCCAAATCAAACGTAATCTATGAATACGAAAGTGGATGCAGAGCATCCTGTTGGCAGAACTGAGCGCCAGCTTGGAACCAGGATTACCGAACACTTACCGAAATGGGTTCAACAAACGGTCACACAATCAGGCAACTCGACAGCAAACACCCTGAAGGAGCCATCGTCATCGATTGCCAAGCATCATTTGATGACGCAACATGTGACTAACTCATCAGTCATTTCATGTTCTGATCTCGACTCGAAACAAACGTTTGCTACGATATGCCGAGGCGATTACGACCAGACACCGTCACCCCATTTTGTGTGTACGAAAAGAACTGTTTGTGACGTTGATGTGGCCTTGGTAGCAACTGAACTGGTTTGGACCTTTTGTGATTGTCATGTGGTTTGGAATTTTGTACACTTTAACGCGTCTGCAGTAAACACCAGTAGAGATGCAGCGAGATCTGCTCGAGCATAAATCGTGTAATGTCAGTCTTTCGTCTGCTCTATTCAAATTTTCAACGGGAAATGGTTGTTTCAGATAACTGTAAACTACAAGTTCATAAACAAATTCAGTGGGACAGAACAGAACAGAAGGCAGGCGAGGAAATTAAAACGGCGTCTCGACGTAGACTCAAAACGAATGTATAACGTCGCTCAACTGTCAGTTCCTCCGCATACCAGGAACACAAAACTGCCGATAACCAAGAGTGTGGAAATTTCACTATTCCTTACACACAAACGCAAATTATACACCTACACATGTCCACTACACTCTACACAATGTTGTCCCATTAACTAAAAGTCACCTCTCAAGCTAACAACATTGCAGCCAGATGTCAATCAACGATGTGGGCCCAAAATAATTCGGACAGATATACGTGGACTAGCAATCGATGAATCATTGACCATGAGAACAGGAAGGACCACGAAACTCCTCACACCTAAAATAAGGATATCACTTTATATAAACAGTGAAGTCCATGTTTACTGTTCTTGTTTCTTGAAGTAAATAAACAAAACCTTGATTGTGATCGTAAAGTACAGAATACCTTCGTATTCGGATAAGCCTTTCGGTTATCCCACTCGTCTGAGTGATTCCGCTCTCAACAAATCCCCATCTCTCTACCCACATATGGATGGAATGACAGTTGGACAACGATGGAAACGGACCCAAGAGACTGCTCGTACCAATTAATAAATCACCGGGTGCATCATACAGGCCAGGTTGAAGTAATTTCAACAGGCCGTGCGTCTTCGTGAAAATTCTTAGGCTGGAATCAGTCAACAAAATTGCTGAGCACACAAAATTATCTGATGACTAGTAGATCAGTGCTACCACAAAGGAACGCCATGACGTCTGCCATAACAAAACCTTCGGTATCCCCAAATTCAGTATAAGTCGACGAACAAGCAACAGAGAACAGAGTGCATAAAAATATTACTTTAAACGTATAATCTGTCGGCTATTACAAGGTAGTGATCGATTCATTTGATCGTCTTGCGTTTTGAATACAAGTGTAAATACCATGTTGTGACCATTCTTCTAAGGGTAGTCTCGCAGTTATGCACGCAAGATAATCACTGGTAAATCACAGACCAATACTATAGCTTGGTACACGTAATTCTAACCGAATTATAAATACCATACACTAGAGGTGAGTAGAAAATTGAACGCTTAACTCAGTTGTTTGAATTTTAAGTGGACTAAACTCAGAAACGGTATCGAATATTCAGAAGCATACTTACAATCTGACAATTCAAGAGAAGCACGTTCTTCAATCGAACTCACAAAGTAGAGTTAACAAAACGGAATTACAACAAAAGCTATTCGGCTATAAGCTAGACCGATCAATTCCAAGTTGGTATAGAAAACAGCGGCTTATCATCTGTGAATAGAGACTCGTTTAATCCAACAACAACAATCTTGATACGTTGATGGAGATATGTGTGCCATCGATGTGCAAACGATCCAGAACTAGGTAGCAATCCAATGTCAACGTAATGAAACATATGCTAATTTATACCAACCTGAGCTTAAAGTGCTCTGAATTGCTATGATGTATCTGTTCCACATCAATCTGATGTGGGTTGTACATATCAAACCCCATCAGGTAATACCAAGTCCCATGTCGGTAACAAAAAAACAATACTAAGCAAAGTTAAGAACACTCAGCTAGGAAAGTGCGCCTTGGAGTAAAGTATCTAGTTATGGTTGTGCCTGATATCAGTAGCAGCTAATATATGGAATCCAGTATAGCAATGCTTTTCACAATAACGGTATTACGTTGAATAACATCAATAATGGAAGCAGTCCAACAGTCCAGTCAATCGTAAATTATTCAACATTTGAGGCAGATCTGAGCAATTAATAGTTTCACTTCTGTTCTTAATCGTGTGAATGAAAATCACAGTCTCAACAAAAAGATATATCTCTTTCCCAAATAGCATTTGCAGAACGGATGAAATCATCATCGGAAATCAAATATATTTATCAAACATACCATTTACGTCGTATAAGTGGCCTAAAATATCGCCCAATGTTTAGAGGAACAGGAGAATGTTGGAGTCATGTACGCATAAAAGATCGATCAAAAATGGTTCGGATATCCCAAGCGAATTTGTAGGGCTGAGTAAACGTACGATGAAATCAAATGGCTGTATACAACGCAATCTCGATAAGAATTCACATGCTGTACACCAATACTGGTGACATAAAGCACCGACGGCAAGTGAGCAGTTTGATCAAAATGAACCAATTGACAGATGAAAAAGAGAATAAACCACACATACACACAAACAATCCCAGGAACGAGTTAAACGGTGTGAAGAAAAATTATTTCAACAGTGAAAGACTGAGGCCCATGAAACCGAATGAGCATACATATCGTCACAACCACATGTGACCGACGGAGCAGTTCACGTCAACGAGAAACGGGAGCTGAAAAAGATCAACAGGACAGACTTGCGCAGGTAGGTAAAGATGATAAAATATAAAATAAAAAAGAACATGCAACCCAGTTGCTATGACGTGATAGGTGTATGTGGAAAACTTGATCAAGAAGGCGGAGCCGGTGGCGTAATGGGTAGTGGAGGAGGAGCAAGATGACTGGTGGTGTTATGAACCGTCGTCGTGGCAGCCGTCAAGTAGCCCGCGTGCAGACTACCTGCGGATGGGCCAGCAGTTAGATAAGCAGTAGCCGAACTAGGAACGTTTGACAAAAACAGTGCATGGCCCTGGTCTCGATAATCCGCCCAGTTCGGATGAGCATTTAGACGTTCGGTCACCTGGTCGACAGAGGAAACAACGGAAAAATGACCATATAAAACATCCACGTGTACAGTAAGATAATTAGATTAACGCAACAGAACTGACAAAAATAACACACCTTTGCTCCGTAAGTAGGACTACGCTGCATTGCTTTCAGGGCCTTGACCAAATAAGCACATGTTTGCCCAGGTTCCTTGACAGAACGTGGCAAACCGTTGCGGAGCAACTGTAGCGCGTAACCGATAAGGTCGTGTTTGAGAGCCTGGCAAAGAACAGAATAAAACAGTGGGGCAAATGTCGTCATCAAATCGACTCCCTTGTGTTACCAGCCGTGAGAACGACAGATAATTAAGTAATCAATGCGATGACAGGTTAATCAGGTGAAGCAAAACCAAACAAATAGAAAGGGCATCCCAAGAGAGTGGTAAATCGTGCTAATAACGAGCAATATCATCAGGAATACGGCTACCCATGGGGACAGAAGCTATGGTTTGTAATGTGCAGACTGAAGGTCCAGAAAATAGATTCACTATAGGTGTAAGATAAATTGAGAATAACACCGACAAGTTAACGAGGGTATGGTGAAAATGAATACCAATCAACTGTAAAAGTTAACAATTCAACTCCTAACAGTAAACAGGGACGGAAGACTCTAGCCATCACAGGCAACAAACTCTGAGCGACGGCTCGCAACACCAAAGGGTTTTCAGAACGAGAATCGGTACTTCTACTCCAACGGTCACATAAGAACAGAACCAGTCGGGATGGCGTTAATCAGAAGATGTGCGAGTCAGCAAAAAAGTAAACATAATATGGAAGCAATGGTAGATTAAAATAGGATATTCGATCACTGTGAGGCTCGAGAATGGGAAAGTGTTTGAGTGGTGCATGAACAGAAAAGCATATAGTCATAGGACAGGAAAAAAGTCGGTGGCCGCAATAATCTCGAATGATCACTCCGGTAAAATTCATCGGTTGAATTTGTGGTACACTAAGTCATAAAGATCGATGTCATCAGATCGTATTTTCATCAATCGGTTAGTTTCTTTTCAGAACAGAAACATGTATTGGTTACTCATCTAGCCAATAAGAGAAGATCACGCACAATTGATCATTTACAACGCACATACTCAAACGCTCAATACCTGTGCAATCAAGGGATCGCAATCTGGACTGTCAAAAATGCCGAACAAAGTTTCACCGACTAGGCCCAGCTCTTCGCCAATGCAACAGTTGACCACACGGAGTAAGCCACCGATCGTATCACGATCGGCCATTGCCTGAACACAGAGCTGTCAAAAGTCAAAACCAAAGAAGGACATGACAGTGGAAAGGCATAACAAAATAGTAAGATGCTTTCCAACACGTTAAAGTTACCAACAAATTCACAAACTTTTGAAAATTCACAGTCAAAAACCATTTAAAGTACCGTTTTACATTAAAGTAGAAAAGGTAAAAAAATCAACTTTATAACTTTTCAATTTTCACGCAATTCCACACAGATAACCTGTGGTTGTGTGGCAGTTAAGCATCAGTGTGAACCACTGATGTATTGCTGTCTATGATGATGATGAGATTGAAGCGTGTTTCAAGAGGAACAATAGTACAATACTAAGAAAACCTGACAAAATTAAGAGAAAAAAGTTATCAGAAGAAGTTTAGTTGAGAGTCGTTTAAGGGCAAACAAAAGCATTCAGACCCCCATCCCCCCTTACCAATCTAAATACAGCAGTCCTGTTCTATTCTTCTTTGACGCAACGTATCTGACTCTGAGATGAACCGAATTAACGACGCTCTTCAGCTAGACTGCAAGAAGAATGTGGATAAACCGGCGACGACTTCAATGCTTTTTTCAATTTCTTGTTACTTTTGCATGTTCCATTCATCCTCGCTTGATCCACTTCATCTTTTTTCTTTCTTTCAGCACTTCACTGTACTAGCTTGTGGCAATGATCTAGGCTGTCCTTTAATGATGAAGTTTGTATTGACACCACGATCGGTGTATGCTTGTAATCAATTTCTATTGTTTTAAACTTTTTAAAGCAAACACATTTAACAGGTGCACGCCAAATTGCACTCCACAATTCAGTGAACTCGTTTAGTTCAGACATGTGACCGAACACATCGCTATAGTAATCCGCAAATGTTTGTCTCCCGCAATGTCCTACCGTCAAATAGATGGAGTAGCCATGAGAAGTCTGCTGAGTTCAATCCTAGCAGAATTTTTACGGTAAGAATTGAACAAGCTTGTCATATCAGAAACCTTACGTCAATGACATTAATATTCAGTCGACCTGAACAGATGATCAATAACCTAGTGTAACGCCTAGGCAGTTATCATTCTGACCTGAAGGTTATGTGCGAATCCGAGGTCAACAACTGCTTACTATTTCTAAACATACTCATAAGTCGCCGAGAAGACGGCTCGATTAGAAGAACTGTGATCCGGTTAATACTTAAACTCCAGCAGCTTCTCACCGATCCAACATAAACGAGCACCAGTGAATAAGCTGGTCACATGAGCAAGGCGAATCTGTAGACAAGACAATCCTGTGGAAGAACTAGACCTGATTACTTCTGTCCTACAATCAAATGGTTACCCCCAGAAGATTCATAGATAGGCACAGTAGACAAAGAGTGCCCTCCAAAGCGGTAGTCACTGTAGAGAAAAACAGATTCCAAATAAAGCTGTCTTTTAATGTTGATCGTATCAGGCATTAAACAATACAGCGATTGAGAAATTCAATTAAGTGAGCGTTCAATGTAATTGAACTCCGCGTAATCTTTTGGAACCAGAAGTTACCAGTGTCTTCACTCAAAGGAGACCAACTTGTTGGTGCCACCTTAAATTATATTTACCTATTTACATTTACTTGCGAAGAAAATTACATAGGCATACTCGAAAGATGCTTGATCTTCCGAGTGAACGAACACTATATGCCTAAATGGATGAAAAAGTCCGTCTTATCGGAGAACCTCAATGTTGCTGAAACATGTAAATATGCAGTTTTATCGGTAGCCAGATATGTCCTGACCACTGGTCACGCTATCGATCCACCTGGTGCACTCAGAATCCTGTTATGTGATTCCAATCCAAGATTCTTACGGTTTGCTGAAGCAGTCGCAATCAATCGCCTCAAGTCAGTTCTCCATGTTTGGAAACAACTGTTCGTAAACTTGACTCTTCCCTGGACTTACTGACCTACATTAGCCCGCTGATTGATTATCCACCACCCTAGTTGATGGCCAGAAAAAATAGATTCATGTTGTTGTAAATTTGGTACTGACAAGTCAACAAGAAATGCTTGCATCTACCAGTTTTCGTGTTCTAACTACTTCAATCAAACGATTTCTCATTTGGAACTAATCTCACTTATACTTTCGACTTAGACGGTGCGTCCAATTAGGAAGTTGAACCAACTTACACAAAGCGATCAGTCCTGGTGCCTATCATTAACTGACTAATTCTAATCCTCTATTTAAATCTAAACATTCAGTAAACTGTTTACTGTGGCTCCGACTATTTTCTAAAAATTATTTAGTAGAACAGATGAGATCCCAGAAAAGAAAAGTTCACAACACTGAAGCCGAGGATACCGAAATAAATCTGACAAACCGCGAACACGCATTTATATTCCGGTAAACTGCCAGCTGGATGGGCAATCGTGAAACATCGCGAAACAACCATTCGACAGCGCAACCAAGTATCACAGTTGCCAACTAGAAAGCTACTGAATTTAAAGAAAAGCCAAATTATTAAAGCTAAATGCGTGTTCATCGTGACGTCTGTTTGTTTGGAAATAATAATAATAAGGCTGTTTATGATGAGTACGGTAACTAAGGCAAGTAAATATTATCTGAAACCAAAATGATGGTGTGAAGAAATCACTAAAAAGCACATATGACCAGATGTTATTTTAATTTGAAAGAAAGGACCGAATACAGCTCAGACATATACAACAGCAGTGCTCAACGAATTTAGGTACAGAATACCACACCAACTATTCGTGCTTGAAACATTAATATCGGTGATTACGTAACATATTCTGGACTATGTCAATGCAGAACATTTCCCCGGAGCACAAACTAATTATCATATAGATTGAACATCACCCACAATTGGTCGCAGTTGTCGCATTCCCATAGACTTTCCAGTCGGCCACTTTCGAAAAGAAGCACTAGACTCGAATTCCGGTCACATCAGAGCTCGCCACTGCCGGGACTAGAACCGACTGGAAAGTTTATGGGAATGTGACAGCTGCGATCAATTGTGGGTGATGTTCAATCTACATGAAAATCGAAATCCCCTACTACTACTCATCAGCAAAACAAACGAATTAGTCACACTGTATGCAACACGTGTTTCACTTTTTTAACACGTATAAGTTGTATGATTACGGTTAATAAGATTTTTAAGAATACACAACTGATCTCAAGTGATTCGCAGTTCTGACTGTAAACTTGTATTGCATCATCTATTCACTTATCCTAAACTAATTTTCTTGACTAACGTTAAACAGTGGCACATGGAATTCAAAGTATTTGACGATACGGGGCAAACATGAATGCACGTGTGACAAAGTTTGAGTTGACACCACAAACAGAAATTACTATTACAGAATGAAAAGAGATTGTAACCGCCACACAATTCACAAAGACTACACAGTGCAGTCATGCTTGACTTTAACTACTGGATCGAAATAAACGTCAGCAGCTCATCGCTTAATGTTCAGATTATCGTGAAAATGAGTGTGAAAACATTCTCCGTCATGATTGTACGAAAGCTAACAAAACGCTGAGCTATACAAAAAAGTTTGAATGTCTGTCTGACACTTAACCACGAGTTCCAACCCCGCGACGATGCCTTGGGTTACATGCACTGATCAATTAGTTAGCAGTTAATTGTAGCACAGGTTTTGACGCCGTCGAAAGAAACTGATCACAATGAGAACAAAAACTGTTCATCGGAGCCCCGGGACTACTTACCTTGCTCGTGGACATGCGATGTAAAAGAAGCACGGCAGCTTTTGCACCTTCGGGGTCCGTGATAGAAGTCAATAAATCGATTATACGGTGCAGATAGCCTTTGCGAGGAAGCGCATCCAGCAGTCCTGGGCGATCTGCCAACACAGTGGCACAAGCGCGAGTTAAAAGTCGTAGGAGTAGAGTGGAACCGGGTAAACGTCCGACGGTCTACCAAGGGAAGAGAAAGGTCCGGTAGTATGTAAACAAGCACACCCGGTGAGTAAAAATTCTCCGGATTGTTCTGCAAGTGTAGCTTACCGTAACATGCATGCACACTCCATCATTTATAGCTTGGTTAATCCAGGACAAGTTTTTTTTTACTATGGACCGATAGAAGCTTTTTTTTGCACATCATGATCAAACACATGGGTGCGAGTGCATTGACCAAAAAATAAGGTTGGTTCAGTAGTAGTTCAATAGGTTTCTAGTCATCAGAGACCGTTTGTAACAGTGTAAAGTACAGATCAAGGGTTTTGTTAATCTGAACCAATAAGTCGATCATGCAATCTGGAGGGATATTAAAGTAAGCTATCAATATGAGGTATATATATGACTAGTTGGTCAGACTGCCTGATAGTGAATCGACGAGAACCAAAGGTGACAACGAAAGCAGAACGATAACTTGTACTATTGATGAGATACATCAAAAACGACAAACGATCAACAGACCTAAAGTGCAAACAACCATTGATTAAAATGTTTGATGAGTAGTGTGAGCCTAACTCGATAGCAAGTCCAAATCATGCGGTCATCTACCATAATTATCTGAAATACTCAACTTATCCTAACAAATAGATTAAACGGTATGTTGAAGATAAATCGGGTCACCGTAATTCTTATGTGAAAAGCCACAACAAGGGTGGCAATTCTACCTCAATCCAGGTCTCCAAGACAGTGTCGAGAAATAGCTCGGGACGACGTAACACCCAACCAGGACTGGCCACATAAAGATGCAAGTACACGCCGGCGATTACCAACGGACCGAGAGTCGCCATCAGTTCCTCTTCCTCTTCACGAGCGCTATCGACACTGCCAGTACGTAATCGCTCTGACGCCGCCTTCATCAGCACATCCGCGTAGGAGACGCTGAAAGAGTCTGGCAGAGACCAGCGAATCTTTGGATTTTGAAGTTGGTTCGCATAGAAACTGATGAAGGAATAGGATTGCGTTACAGGAGATAAACGACTATCGACCAAACATATGTACTACAATCGTGAAATCAAGGGAAGTCAACGACTTTTACATCAAAACCGTTGGGAAAACCAAGCACACCTTTTTATCTTTCCATTAGTCGTCTGGCTCTTTTGGTCCGCTTGCCCAATGCAAATATCTAACAGAATACATGAATTTATCCTCTAAGACAACAACGCCGTAGTAATCGGTGAGAGAGAGATGGTGTGTTGTTTGGATAAACAACGTATTTTACTACATTCTGTCCCCAACTCGAGAAAACAAAAACAAAAAACAATTAATATGACGTTCCGGTAGAAAACGGAGTACAAAGTATCAAACCTAATCATTCCCAAAAAGCGAGTCATAAAAAGCACAATGGTGTACGAAAACCAAGTAAACCGGCATTAAACATTAAAACACAATGCGAGCACATTTAGCGACCATCCAACAAACACAGAACAGCAACCTCATTAAAAAAACGACCATCATATGGCCTTAAATATGAACACCATAACTAAACTAGTAGAAGAGCTTACTCCTGACTTTGACGAGCAACTGCGTTGGAGAGTTGTTCACGAAACTCCGAGTTCCATATCAATTCGGGATTTTCATGGTCCGCTAGAAAGTTGGGACGGGGAAGATAGCGTGATGTGGATGTGTATGGCAAAGCAGGAATACGAAAATTTAATGGTCCTAGATCTATGAGGTCATCAAAGAAACATGTAATGAGAGCCAGCCCCCGTGTAGGTATACAGCACTTCTAATACAGTGGTTCTCCGAATACGCCGCTGAGTAATGGCAGAGTACCTGCGCCAACAGACAAAAAAATCTCAATTTTCCCGCAGCAATGTTATAAAGCATATTAGACACAGTAATGGAAGTTCAGGCAAGCTGATCGATGAAAAACACATTGCAAGGCGGATCTAACTAAGAACGAGGAAACTGGTAAACGAACAGCTAATCGTTCATAGATCTTCATTCGTGTTCATTATGTAAAGCACAAAAAGCAATTATTGAGCTCTCTAACGTCAGTCAAACGAATAGATGGCAAAATTATTTCAGCTAATAGTTAAACATAACAAAATCTCTCAGCAACGGCCTCTTTACCGCAGTCCCCTGAAGTGACTATTGCATCACTGTGTGATACAGTTACCACTTGACTATTACCCATAGTTACCCTGACAGCGATCACTAGTCATTGCCATATACGGCCAGGATACCGGCTGCAAAGGTATGCAAAAACCTGCTTCGTTGCTTGACACACATGGGAACTGATTCTAACAACATGAAATACTTTAAACCACGAAGTTGTTGCTAAGCCTATGAATGAAGGTTTGACAATGTGATTACAAAACACATGATTGTTAAACAGTGAACCAATCTGCAGTGAGCCCTGGTTAGTGCGCTGCAGACCGACTGCAATGCACACGATCACGTGGAAATCAGCCAAATCATGTTACGAACATCACTGATCGCAAACAAGACGTTGACGACTAACGTAGTTCAGGTGTTGAAAAGCATCCATATATTCTCAAACTGGGTTATGTTTACAAGAACCTGCATTACAAACTACATGACCCTGTTGTGATTGCCAGAAGTGAAAATGCACCCTACTTTCAGTCTAATTTTCCGGGAGAAGGCGATAGTAAATTGTTTCTTGCTTTATGGTACATCAAGGTGAAGGAGTACGTAAACACTGGTAAATTTCCAGTCTCCTCTGTATAACTGCAAACATTAAGTGTTGTTGTGAAATACACCAGTTATAATTTGCAAGATGAGGGCTAAAAAAAGTATAACACGAAGAGAAGGATAAGAAATAATAAGAATAAGCTGGAGAAACAACAGCTAAGGATGCTTTGCTTCGACCGCATGCTTCGGAGAATAATCCAAAACCGAATCTTAAAGTGATCAATTTTAAATATGAACAGCGTGTGAACGATCAGGAGAGCAGCGAACATTTCATAAATATGTAAGTGCTGACACAGAAAAATCTGTACAAAAATGATAACCACAATGATGTTCGCCTTATCAGTCTGAGACGACACAGCTTCCGTTTTCTCGATCGTTGTTATTGCCAAATAGATGGGGTAGCTTTGGGAAATCCACTCGGGTCCATTTTAACAGACTTTTTCATATTAAGGATAGAGAAAAAGTTAGCCGCAAACATAGCGAGATTGTCATACTACAAACGTCACCTCGATGATACACTAATATTCAGTCGGTCCAAACAGACACTAGAAAATCTAGTGCGGCGTTTAAGTAGCTGTCAGTGCAACCTGAAGGCAACGTGTGAATTCGAGACTGATAATTGTTTGCCGTTTCTAGACACACTCATAAGTCGACGGGAAGATGGTTCTAATAAAAGAGTTGTCTACAAGAAATCCACGTAGTTCAGTCAATACCTGAGCTTTAGGGATTTCACGCTGGTCGATAACAAACGCGCAATACTGAATAGACTTTTCATGCGACCAAAATGAGTCCGTAAACAGGACAGTCCCATGGAAGAATTTAACTTGATCAAGTGCGTACTCTGATCTAATGGTTGTCCAGAGAGGATCATGGAAAGGCATAGAAGACCAAAACTGTCGTCCGAACAGGTAGTCACCGGGAAGAAAGGTTTATATGGAACTGTCTTTTAAAGGTGAGTAGAGTATGCGTCAAACAACACAAAGGCTGACGAATTCGACTAAACGAACATCGTACACAGCCGAACTCCACGTGTTAGTTCGGACCCAGAAACTACCAATGCTTACCACCCAAGATTAGCTTGTCGGTGTCATCTCACATTGTGTCTACCAATACATGTGTAATTACAAACAAAATTACATGGGCGGAATCGATAGGCTCTTGTGCTCCATAGTGAAGGAACATTTGCTTAAATAGGTGCAGAACTCCGTATAACCGAAGAACGGCAATGTCGCTGAAACACGCAAGCAACCAGTGTTCGCAGTTGTAAGACACATCATGATCACTGGTTACGTTATCGACCCAAGATTTCAACGGTTTGCAGGGGTGGTCACAATCAATTGACTGAAGCTGGCTGTGTTCAGAAAAAAATGTTCATGAGTTTTACCTTGCCTTGGAGTTAGTGACCTTTCTGAAACCACCGACTGACTATTCAACCCACGCCTCTAACTGTCTGATATAAAAAACGACTCGTGTTATTGTCAATTTGGCCCTAACAAGTCAATACGAAATCCTTGGTTCTATCAATTTCCATGTCTAAAATGTTTTGTTGTTTTACGGACACCTTGGCTAACGGTGACCACGGTTGACAAAGACTAGGTCCCCAACAGGTTTTGTTTAGTGTCCCAAGCAACTTACCAAGGAAGATGAGTAATCACTGTCTGTGCACAGATGAGAAAATTGATATTCCACTTAATCACAACGCCTTATACGTGTGACCTACGCACAGTGCAGATTCCCGAGAGTCAGAGGGATTGACGTAAAGTTAAACTGTTGTTTCATTCACTCCACCACTGTAATATTCAGAGTTCTCAATATACAGGAAATAGAACGGACCACCGGTGGCAAGCGTTCATTGATTTCACAGTTTTTAATTGGGAAGTTTATTCACAAAGCAAGAACGTAAAAAAACACGAAAAGCCTGTTAAAAAAATTCCAAATGGATACATAACCATTTTAGTAGGTGTGGAAATTTCATGGCGAACGTGACAAGCTAAAAGAATAAATTCCTCAAGACAAAAAAGTCGGGTAAATTAGGTATGTTCCCCACACATAAAAAAATACCATCACGCGAGACGACAAAAAACCAATGGACCGTCTATACTGTCACATTAAAAAAGTACATGAGGGCTAAGGAGTATTCTTACTACACTTTCAGAAGAAAAAAAATCGAGCACACTACTTACAATCGAACAGGTTGATAAAGGCTTCAGGTGTGTCTCGAAGGGTCTCAGCGAAAATCGGAGGCAGAAATTGGCTGAGCAACGCCTGGATACGCCGACCAACTTGCTTGTCAGCAAGACACCGGGATAGTAGACAAACAACAGCCTCACGAACTCGTCGGGCCGGTGATCGGGAAATAATTTCCAGTAAATAAACTAGACCACCACAGTAAACAAACTCTTTTAATAAAGTGGTTAACATGACCAAACGGTCAAACGTTTCAACCAGCAATTGGTGACCTGTAGCGTAAAAAAATTGCAGAGTTAATTAGAATAAAAAAGATCGTTGAGAGATTATACACAACAAACAGTGAGAATAACTCAACCGTACACAATGAAACAGAAAAGAAGCACCAGAAACGGTGTAGAGATAGGAGAACTAATTGATTATAACCACATATGAACAGCAACGGACGGACACAGTAAAGGAAATTTACTAAGCAAAGTAGTAACCTTTGTCTAACTAAGCCAGCTCCTTCAAATACCGAAGGTGGTTTAGGGAAAGAAACAAAATGTGAACAAAATTAATCCAACACAAAAATATTCGCAAACTGTACAGGTAAGTACGTCGAAACTATATATATATATATATATATATATATATATATATATATATATAT
>JTDE01000014.1:507380-536162 GCA_014338405.1 Paragonimus skrjabini miyazakii
ATGATGATGATGATGATGATGATGATGATGATGATGATGATGATGATGATGATGATGATGATGATGATGATGATGATGATGATGATGTTTCTGACCATGCTGACGCGGTTTGACAACTTTCAAGTGACGCAGACGTGCTATATGCTATTTCGCGCTTGTACCCTGTATAGTTTATGAACATCAGAGGTTATGGAACCTAATTCAATCTGAGGGGCGTGATTGTTACTGAAGTTTCAGTAGGTTGTCAATAGAGCACGTGTAAGTAGGATAGTGGGACAAAGAAAGCCACAAAGAAACATCCCGTTTGCAGTTACCACCTTACTCACAGTAGCAAAATGACAGTTTATATGCAACAAACATTCTAGTGTTGGGTAATTCACTTTAGACATATGAAAACAGATCTGCTGCCTCCAGCTTGATTTATTGGAACACCAAAGACTGTATTATTTACTCCCATTTTATGTCAATTAAGCGGTAGTCTAGACAATAAAAATGACTTTCTTAATAGAATAACAATTAAAGATAACTTGGGAAAGGAATGAGATTCGCCTGATTCCAGCTAGTAACATGCATGCCGATTGACACATGTAACCAGAGGCTTACCAATGCATTGACTTTCAAAAGAAGGCAGAGGCAAATATTTCACCCTAATGAGGAAACGTCAGAAAGTGTTAGGTGGACAGATAAATCATTCACACTAAAAAGGGAAACCAAATGAAGAACAGGATTACGGTGGTCTAGTCGATTGCATTGACAACCGTAGAGCAAGATCAATTCAGTGAGAAAATCACATAACAGGAAAACCGAACCAACCTCAATTGCTAGGGTTTGTAGATCCGGATATCCGTGTAGTTCCAAAACGGAGAATAAGAGTGCGAAGTGTCCCATGCATTGTAGTTCCACACCTAAGAACATGAAACAATATAAGTTAAACGCCTAAGTGTCTCCAGTAGTTTGAACGAAACAAAAAAAAGCATTCGGCACTGATTCGTAAGTACAAATGCTATAACAATCTTAAGTTATTCTAAACATTACTGTATCGGAGGCAGTCGCATTTATCAGCAACTGTATCGAATATATTGCAACCGGTTCCGCAACTTGTATTAGAATGATAGTCAGATTCGAATGTGTCAACTGGAGAGAGGCACCAGAGGCGTTCACCGACGGCGGACATGGGGTGTTTATGCATTTCAGCAATAGTATCATTGCTCTATATATGTGACGGTTTCTTTACTCTGGAGATCAAGTATCTCTCAGTTCTACGTACGTGATCTTCCCTAAAGCAACAAAGGAAATGTTCAAAGGAATGTGAGGTGAAACTGATGGGCCGACCTACCTTGATAGATAGAACTGAGTCAAAGCAAACACACGAAGGTTAGCCACACTAAACAATAGCTTAATCAAACGTATTACTTCGTGTCGTTGGATAGATAACAGGATCACCTTTAAAAGGCAACTCTGTATAGATCTCCTGCACAATAACGACCTATTCGAACGGTGATCTCCTGTGCCGTTTTATGAAACTTTTTGGGTGACAGTTGGGTTGTAAAGAAAACAGCTTGTGCACAAATGAATTTACTAGTATGTACTTAAGCTTGATGGGTGTGGAGTTATTTTTCTTTTAGATCGACTGGATATGAACTTGCCATCAAAGTAGCGTTTGCAGTATGGAAACCACATAATGTCTGCAACAAACTTTTATTCAGCTCACAATGTGAACATGTCAGCTGTGAAGGAACTCAATAAACTGTCCACGGCTACTCCACCCATTTAGAGGATATAGCTGTTTGAGGTAGTGGAGATCACAGTTTCAGTATATAAGAGCAAAGCTTCCCCGAAAATCTTAGTCGAGAGGTAATGTGATTCGTTTGAACGAGCCCACAGATACAATCAACACTTTCATGTGAACAATGATTGAAAGTGTACGGAATGCGCCGATACATTCCCAATATTCATACTGCCGATATCACTCATCAACTGAAAGAAAGCTTTAGCAGAATCTATCTGAAATTTCCGTTTTCACGGGATTGGAATGTTCATTAGCCGAAACGCCAACTTACAACGTGAGTAGTTTGTCGTTTCCAGGACAGGACTAAGCGGTGCAGCATATCAATGTAACTTCAAAAGAAGATGCTCCACATGAGCTATGGGTTTTGTGCGATACCCAGTCAGGTGCATAAACAATTCAGTGTGGCCGTCCGAGACAGTGGCATTAACCAGTTGGTCTCTCAGTTGAAACTCCTATGGTTGACCAATACCGACAGTCTTCTGCACATACAAGATGGTGTCGAGGATGTGTAACAGACCGTTTGTCAGAGTGAGAAATTTAATTGTGCAAGTGGATATATGCACATACGAACGCCTAAAGACAACGGACAATCAGTGTAGTGGGAGAAAGGAAGAAACACGCGTGAGATGCGGCGCTGAATTCCGGTCAGTTTGGTCAATTTTAGAAGATGTTGTAACGGATCCCAGTGATTCGGTTCAATGTTTGTCTTTAGCCCCCCAGCCCTGATGTAGGTTTCAGATATTAACCTGCGACTTGCGATGACTAAAGGCGACACTGAAAAGTCGACAGCAACTTTCATTCCTATGACCACATGGTTATTCGAAAAATCGGCCATGTTCGGAAGGTTTATATTGGGTAAGCGCCTAGATTGACCAACGAACGACCTTGATATGAAATTCAGATTGAAAACTACAAACCTGGAATATCCGACAGCCAGACATATGTTGGCTAAAAGTCTAATGCGTTAACAGAGTGGTTCGAAAAGAATAACCCTACGAGCAGGTACTGTGACAAACCGATACTGAACGATACGATCGGTTGTAGAAATACACCAATGACAGATAGGCACAATATGCAAATGTACCGTGACGTACGCAGTGGACACTGGAGAGTAGCATAACTCGCCTTGGTGTCCCGGTTTTATCAACTCACCTAAACGAATGTTCTACATAAGACAAGTCTGGAATACTGGTTAAAGTTGAAGGGGCACCAGAGTTAAGTTTTATTGATAAGCATCATGTCCTGTAAAGAATATTAAATATCGACTTAATTTCCCTAATTAGTGGAGAGAACTTCGAGCAGATGTTGAGAGGACCAGAAGAACTTTTCTCGAAATCTTGCTCATAAACATTATAACCTAACCTGTCGTGCTCAACAGTGTATTCGATCCAACGTGAATGGCGAAGGATCAGATGTTGTAAAAGAGCATGGAGATATGGGAGAAGCGATATGACGAAGAAACTGCAATAATTCTTTCAATTACAGAGGTCCCGCTAAATTGTGTCTTGATATAAGACACAAAATGTGAGTTAAAGTGCAGCGTGGCAAGCAAAAATCAGAAGCGAAATGAGCATTTTAGAAAAGAACAAAAGTTGGCTAAATGTTGCATCAGACAGTCAGGGCCAAGTGCATGCGTAAGCCTACAATGGGTACTTTTGACATGCGGTCAGGGGATTTGCAAGGATCGAACACAGTTCTCATGGAAATAAAGGTCGAACGATCACCAAAATGCGCTGGGGACTGTGTTAAACTGAAGGATGACAGTTCAGAAGACAGGTCAGAATGTTTTGCTGATATCTATGCGATAGCTCGTGTCGGCGAAATGTGCAACAATGGCACCGGTGATTGACCTTCGGAAACTGATTCCATCCCAGGCCAGGTGATGTCTGATTCTTTTTGACAAGTATATTCTTTTGTACAGAAACGGGATGAAAAGTAATACGCGAGTATCAACTGATCGTGGACTTGTAGTGTATTTTAGCTTGCTGAAGGAAAAGTGCGTTGCAACAATGGGCGGGTGCGGCGGCAAAATTGTGTCGCCGCCATGGATGCTACATTTGTCAGAACATCATAGCTAAGTATAAGGTCATGCAAAAGGAGCTAAATCTTAACAGCTGTTTCAAGCCACGGTGTTTCCCAACTGTGTTAACGTTTTCAAACCAATCCATATTTTATAAGCGTTCAACGAGTTAAGAGAAGCGGCGGCATACGAAGCAAATGCTAGAGCCAATTAAATCAATGATGAGATCAAGATAGATATGGGGACGTTCAGATTGATACCCCTAAGAACGAGTTGGCTGGCGGTCTCGCTACTCTCATAGAGAACCCACTATACGCGAGAAATTGCACGCAATCGAAAAACAGAGTCGATAAAAAGCGAATATTGTCCATTGCAGTACGCCACGTTTTGTTACCACAAAATACCACAGAACACATGGATGTAGAGTAGAAAGGCTGATGTGCTCTCATCATCGAGGGTAATTTTGGCCGGAAAAACAGGTGAGATCCTCCAGATTTGATTACTAGTCTCTTTAAACGCAATCAAATCGATAGGTAACCTTATGCACTAGGTGAGATATGTCACCAAATATTAATAATCCCTTTGTCTATCGGAGTCACACTGACAAGTTCAGCGGAGAAGAAAATCATCAGATACAAAATGAAATAAATATACCATCTTAAGCATGACCAAAGAACGAGGAACGTAAGAAAGGCATAATTCAGACAGCTCGAAGCCATACCAGTATTATGATGAATCACATTCCCCAATGCCTCTAGTGCCGCACTCAGCCGTGACACACAAAGGTCAGAGATATTGATTGCCTCGGCTGCCCAATCGATGTCATCCAAATCCAGAAGAGACGAAGACGAAGCGGTAGACGCTTGAGGATCGGGAGATGATGGTGCTATGACGGTACTCAGATCAGCTTTAACAGGTGCTTGTGGAGTCAGATTGGGCACCTCCTGAGCAAGAAAACGAAGGAGATCGATGGCGAAACCCTTCGGGTTCTATGAAGAAAAAGGGAGTGTAAAAGATAAGAGGAGGAGAAAATGAGGTTCCCAGCCGCACACAGAGAATCAGTTAATTAACAAAAAAGTAGCTGTATACAAAAATGGTTCATCAGCGATGCGGAACCTTGCGTGGCCCAGTTACGTCTATCGACCTAACTTAATCAAAACCAGAAAATTATTGAGCGGTACAGGGTATCTGCCAATAACTAGCGGTTCAAGGAAGAGACAAAGAACCGGGACAAATGATGTAGGTAGTGCAGGTAAACTAAAAGCGTTTCTGTTTGAGTTACCGATCTCACCACAAAATAACGTACCATTTCAAACCGATTACCAGACACCCTGAAGACCTCACAGAAAATAAACTGGACGACGCAGAAATCTAATAACTTCATCACTTGAAACCCAGTAGCAAAACTGATAACATTTCTAGCTACTGACGTAGGCTCGGTTCTGGGAATCGGATAGCATAATGGTACAAGGGCAGAAGAGTGCATTTAAATCGCAACTTTCCGGTAGCAGAAGGTCACCTGATAAAATATACTACCCGAAGTAAACGATCGTGAGACTCCAAAAGCAAACACATTTAGTTTCGAAATTCGCAAATTATCTGCAGGGGAGATTTACATCCGAAAAACAATTGACCCGATTCCGATTGGGCCGTGTGCCACTGTCACAAGGTGTTCTCCTCAGGCAAAAGTCACGACTAGAAGCGTGGAGCAAAACAGGCAGCACTACAGCAATTTACGTAAACACGATCGTGACTGAAAGCAAGGATTTTAATAAAGCGGAATCTTGTTCTTTTTAATAAAAAAATACCCACCTCCAGCTGATAAGACGGTTGTTTGTTATAGAGGCGAACAAACACCTCACCGATCAGCAATTCATGTGCATACGTGCTGTGAATAAAACGGGTGGCCGCGTCTAAATCGCATTCGCCCTGAAAGTAAACAAAAATGGAAAACGTAGGGGGACGAACACGAAAGAGAAGCGAGTGAAACGTGAGTTCAACTAACTAAACATGAGCACATGACCTAATCGTTAATGAGTAACAATTGAACGTCACAGGAATTTAGTGAAAATAGCCGACTTGCCATCCTGTTCAGTTATCAAGCGAGGTGAAAATAGTCACACTTTATGACTACACAACAGGTATGTGTCTGCCAGTGTTATAGGATTAGAGCCACATATGATTCAAGTAGATATGAGTTGAGCAAATATAAGCATAAACAGATGTGGCTGACCACATGATTGAGAAGAACCACAAATATACTAGAAACAACATTATCCAAATCAAATCACCCGGTAATTCAGTCAGACTAGTAAAGCACATCCGGCAAGCCTAAACGTTGAGGATAACTGTGTGAAGTCGAGATGTGATGGAAAGAAAGATTAAGATACGTCGGAAATGACGAATAAAAAGGAACCAGTTATTCGGATGCAGCCTTAGTGACAACCATGTCAAAACTTCAAAACTTAGACACCATGAAGAATCGTGCCGTCTAAGCTTGCGAAGCCTGATAGTCAGACTGCTTGCAATCCAATGAGCCGCACAGCAACGGATCCGACGTGGGTTGAATGGAATAATGCGAAATTTAGAATCGTTGCTTGCTATTTGATTCACACGGTTGAGACATCGCTCTCAAACAATAACATTCACTTTCTGATTGTTGGGAATAGTGATGTAGTCTGTATCTCAGGTTGACGGTTGGGGTTGTCGGCTTTTCGCCAAGCTTGGCATTTGGGTTGCAAACGTTTCATCACCAAGCAAGGTGACATCACTAGTTTCAAGGAACACTACAGTGAGCATGAGAGTTACGTAGGGACAACAATCAGCTTAATACCTCTGTCACGCGATTGCTTTTATCCGCCAACAGACAAAAAGTGAGGATCAGCCAGGAAGCAGAAGTGAAACCCAATGTAGGTCTGTCAACGAAAAACTGCTCTCAGTATCCGATCGAGTTAATACCCTGACTCGCGACAAAGGCTGGTTTTAAGTAACAGCAATCGCAGCTGCTGATAATGCCATGCGAGCCATCAAGTCACGTGTGTACTGGAGACTTGGTCACTTGTTCAGATCTGCGATAGTGAGTTCTAACAAACGATCGCATACATATGTTTGAAAGTCACGTTTGTCATCACGTAAATAACAAAAAAATCAATCAGCATTGAAAAGGAAATCAATCGAATTATAAACGACCAGAGAACGAGTAACGATTGTGAGGTAGTTAAACGACAGTCGGATGCTGAAAACAAAAGGCGCGTTTCGGCTCCACTGATTACACCCAGAAAGACAGTGAAACGAAGCGGGACGTACAGTTTTGATGATTCGCTCAATATTTGCATCCAACATCACTTCCAATTCAGCACGGCATCGGTTATCCCAAATCAGATAGGGCGTGACCGAATTAGTGGTGAGCAGTTTTGCCAAAGAACGCAGATATTTGCCTCGTGGTGTGTCCAACGGGAAGTCGTGTATGACAGGAGGGTCAGATGAGACGGACCCAGACTCTGCATTGGCGGTTTGTGTACGGGCTCTATCTGAACCAGGATCATAAAAAGCCAATTCAGCGATCTTCCGGGTTAGATGTGGAGTGAGCAAACGTGAGAGAGCCTCGTGGACTGCAGGTCCTTCACGAAGAAGATGGCTGTCCTCAGTTACTTCGTGCGTGGATTGGTAACCGTTCAGAAGACGACCGAGAGCCCACAAGCAGAGAAGGGCGAGTCGGTTTGTGATCACCTGAGAATGTGAGAGACACCAGGAAATGTGTATGAGTTCAGTGGGGCATAGAGAAAGGCTGTGTATACACAAGGTTGTGTATTCCAAAGCACGTAGTACACTTACCTGTTCATTTGTAGACTCGGTTGTTTCCACACCACCCTCTTCTAAGGTGAAGTCGTAGGCAAAAACGTGACGCAGCAGCAGATATAGACCTCCGTTTTCGTAACACGCAACACACAACCAATAGTCTGCACAGAAGGCTGATGTACACGCAGTTGCAAGACAACATAATTGGGGTAAGTTCTGAAACGCAGAAACCGAAAGTGAACGAAGACCAAGCAGAGAGTTAACATAGAAAGAACGCATGACCGATTCGGGTTTTAACTGGATACAAACCCCAAACAAAACTGCATGCCTCTAGATAGTATGTGCTCTACCAGGTAAAATGCAAACTCACGTTATGAACTTGAAAAGCCCAGAGCTTATCCAATATACAACTGTGGTTTACAGAACTCATCAACAGTCACTGTCCGGATTTATCACAATTGAAATCAAACAGTTTGTTACTGTCGTGATTGCTCATTTCTTGGCCGATCAAGCGCATGAACCCTGGGAATACCGTCCATCCAACCACCCATCACATCGCTCGACTCAGCACAATTCTAGTCAGCACATGTAGGTTACCGAAGGCCAAAAGTTGGGGTCATCAGAGAAAATAGACATAACGGCGCTTGAGAGTGAGTGATTCATGGACATTCTCATACTGCAAGGTGGTGACGATTCACTTCGACATGGACTTTTATCCTACCCACCGCAGAGTGAGTTAACCTTTCCGGGTCGTACTGTCAGTAGGTAGTCGTCTCGCCCTCTCATTCGGCCCATCATGTGTCAAGCCGTTCAGTCCAAGGGACACCTACTGCACCAACTTGAGCATGCGCGCTCACACACTCACCGGCCCCAAAACCATTTTCAACATCCGAAACCACGAGCATATGTGGTCACTATTTATGCACTGAGCCAATTAGAATGCTCCGACTGAAGGTGATTCGGTGCGATCAAAGTAGACACGCGTGACTTCGTTGAACTCGGAGTGGAGCGGAGAACAACCACGTCAGGGCACAGAACAGGTCATGGGTCACGACAAAAGCTATTGCATTGAGCTTGTGCACTAATCCCAAGAGTTGATTGGCCGGTTAACCTCCAAGAGGAAGTTTAGGTCATTTTGCTGTGAAGTCATGGTCCTTATCAGCACAACATCATACTTATTGTATTGAACATTATTTATCCGACTATGGCAGTCAATCAGACGAGGCGGTGATGAAAACCGTGGGGCCGTGTGAAGAGTGATTACTCAAACAATGATTGGCATTCAGCGAAGAGCATCTTGGCGACCGACACAGAAGCAGTTGAATCTAGATGAAATTACAGATCAATTCTGAGCCGGCTAACTCATGTTACGTGACCTTAAATAAGCGCTTTGTTTAAAGGTGTACTTGTGCGTGTATGGTGTGTGTAGTTTGAACGCTAAACCTCATAGTGACCATTTGTTTGCAGTGTGGTGGGATAAAATATTCCTCACCCCATCATTAACACCGGTTCCGCATCGAAGTAACGTCATAAACGAGAACGCAAAAAAGTAAGCAAGAATGGAAAGTAGCACTTACGCGATAGTACAACAGACGTAGTACATGTTTAGCTAGCTGGGGCAACTCCTGGATACTCTGACGACAGGAAGTAAACTGGGAAGCCGCGGCCATGACTGAGATAATATGACCACATACGCGCACCGTAGCGTCAGTTGGGCGACTGTTTATTCGTGAAATGATGACAGAACATCGACTGAACGCCTCCTAAAGCAACCCAGGATAAATAGAAAAGTCACATATAATGAAAATAAAGGAAACATGGTGCAGAAGCCTACAAAACAAACCTAACGTACCTGCAACACCTGTATGCCACCTTGTCTCCGCAATTCCTCGGCGTTCAATGCACTAGTGGCAACCGTTTCGTAAGCTAGCTCTGCCGCAGCCACCAGTAAGACAGCGTTTTCGGCAGTTTCGCGTCTAGACTCGTGATGATCTTCCGATGTGTTCGGACGGGGAACCGAAAAGTCCTCACTGGCTGCGACACGTGCGAATAAATCCTCGTCTTCAGTCTCCGCGCGGATGGTTTGCACGAGCATCGGGTAGCCGGCATACTTCTGGGCGGATAGCACTAAAAAATTGTCCAGTTCAGGGTGCAAACATGAAAATTAAGGTATAAACAAGCAAGAATAGGGTAGAGAGGTCACCATGCAAAAGTTGCAACAACACAAACTTACGTGATCTGTACCGATTGTAGACGATGCTTTGGACACGCAACATCAACTGGATGTGTAGACGATTGGGACCGGTGCCAAGTTTACTGCGGTTGCACAAAAACTGGTAAGCCACGGTAGCTGCATGAAACTTTTCCTATAGCAGAACAGAAAAGGGAACGATGAAGTGTAACGATAGACTCAAAGAGAACACGGACACTACAAACACGCACATATACGTGTATCAACATGAAAACGCAGATCACAAGAAAGTAAAAAAGGGACAGAACGAGTACTCACTCGACCTTCCGGATTTTTATCTGGGTGATACTTCATTGACATTTGATAGTAGGCACGACGTATTAACGCCTCTTCGTTTGAACTAAATAGAAAAATGTCTGTTTAGTCCGTGAGCAGCACGCAAAACTTGTATCGGATCGCATAATCGGAAAATTGTTTAAAAAGATGTACAGCTGAAAATATGTACAAAGGTGCATGGATTTTGTATGGAAAAAACTGGAAACTCCCACAGCATACAAAACTACATCGAAAACGAACAACATTTCCGAACTAATTACACCAAGTTCCTGCTTGGTAAAGCTGCCTGTAGTAACTGTGTATCATATCATACCCTAGAAGCGGCTCATTATCACGTTATCATGGGACGCGAAGGGAAAAACAGTTTAACAAATGGACAGAAAAATAAGTATACGCTCACACGTTTAATAATCAAGTTATCGTACGTTACACAAAATCAAGTAGGTTGCAGGTGTAAGTAAGGCGATGTTGGCAAAACAGATAGCATAGCCGATGCGACAAGAACCCAAACGGTTGATTGGTAATCCAAAACATAATATAAAGAACGATCGAACATCTGTGTTCTAGACGACAATAGCAGTGAGTAAACGCTTACACGTAATAGCATTCACTAATCGTCAAGCGTGTTTTGCACTCAGACAGTCGGATTGTTCCATGTGACATCAAGTGTGTATTATATTTTGTTAAAGTTGTTTCACCTTTCAATTATTAATCATTTGACGCATTGTATTCCAGCTCTCATACGCTGGTTGTTAGACGAATAAACCCTATCGTGTTTGCCCATCACTTTTCTGGTTTTCATGCTGTTTTGTACGGCTAAGCCTAATTGTTTACAGGAATTTACCCATCTAACAAATAAGTGCTGGTGTTGTAAAGCAGTCAGCTTCGTTTGTGAGTAGTATACTAATCACAAGCGACTTCAGGGACAAAAGGACAAGCCTCAACGCCCCAAAGACGATGGACCAGAAGCGACAATTGGAATAGTGCCTACGCGCTATGGAGGAAGTGCCACCACGGCGAATGATAACGTACTGCCACCCAATGTGTGTGAATGCATGTCAGCCGTGCAAATGAGTGTACGTGTTCATGGTCCCATGTATAACAACATGTACGGAGGTTCGTGCAATATACTAATTTGCAGGCCAAGCGTCTTTTGCGGTCACAACAATAGAACGAATTATTCGTCCCAAGTGAACACCAACGACGCAGTCGATGCTCTTAAAGGATGGAACCACTGGTTTTCATGTTTGCTAACTTCTTATTAATCATTAACATTTCTAACCCCAACAAACTGACCACCTTGATCAACCAAATCCCGTTTCTGGCTTACAAATACATCGCCTAATGCGATAGTTATGACAAAGAAACCGGCATACTATGAGACTTCTAAGTGAAGCCTAAATAAGAAATGATCGCTCGCCACCTAGAAGTGACTTGCGGACAGAAAAATGGGTACATCGTGGGTCAGGTTGAACAAAGACTGCAACCTTGAAGTTACTGAAGTCGAGTAGAGTGGAGATTCTTTCATAAGTGATCTGGTCTACTGGCTAACCACCCACAACAGACATTACCGAAACAGAAAACCTAGAACTTTCATACCGTTTCTGATTGAAGTGGAATGCTTACACTTCGAGAGAAAAGTAATTCCTATAATACCGAATAACTCCTAAACAGTCGCAACAAAGGACCCGAAAATTTCCCTGTCCTGCCAACAGGCTTGATCTGATGGCCTTTAGTTCATCTACTAGCGAATGCATTTTACGTATGTATTTCAAACACCCTCGTTTTGTAATGAATGCGAAAAGGAGTACTTCAAAAAGGTTTACCTGGTATCTAGGAACCGACGGTCCTGCTTCTCTATGACTGTTCAATCCATTCTGACTTTCACGTCAGTAGCTTAATTGTCTTAATTGTCTGTCAAATGTTGTGGTTGGCCTCCAAGTTAACGGAATTCGCCGTCAACGTTTGATAGGCATTGATAGTTCCGAAAGTTATCTGACAATTTCTGAAGCACCACAAAACAACTGGAAAGTTCACAAATCCCAAGGCGAGATAACAACGGTCACTATTGCCCTATCAAGTGACACGTAAGGTTAAACCCCAGTATCAATCCGGTATAGAAAAGCTGTGCATGAGAGTCAAACTGTCAGTTTTACCACATTTAGTTGCTGACATTTCTTTTGGTCACGACTCTCTCGGACTTCACAACTTTTGAAATTTCATTCGCTGGGACGAAACGACCGTTTCTGTCTTGCCCATTGGCCTCCATCTGCATCGATTCCCCTCGTCCTTGTAAAATCTCGCGCACGTTTACAAGTCAATGGCGACAAAACAAACCAGCACAGTTCAGATAAGAAACTATTTAAACGCGACGAAATTCGCCGTTTGTGTGCTTAAGAAGTAATCGAACCTTCTTGTTCCTCTTGGAGAGATCGAGTCTTAGTCATCGCCAACAATCACAGTCAAATGATCAACAAATATGTCCTCTTAAACGTCTATTCCCTCCCAAAAATCGACAAGATGATCAGACGCGTCGCCACCTACGACATATACAGCACTCTAGACCTCAAAAATGTTCACCATCAAACTCTGAGGTCTGCAGACGAATGATAACTCACCGCCTGCCACATCGTGTCTTGCTTGCGAGTAGTTGGTTGGGCTAGAATCAGCAGTTTGGTGGTCAACTCATGACTTGGGTTATGGGTATGAAGGCATTCATTGTAAGGCTCTCTTCTGTATGGCACTCCCGTCTTCCTGGTTGGGGTCCGAAAGACAGTAAACACCCTCAATTGAGGAAGCCGTCCGGCATGGCGAAGAACAGAAGTCAATGGCGCCCACGTTGTGAGTCTCTGTGTGCATTGCGTGCATCACTGCTTTCTTCCTTGTCATATTGTAGCACATTTGCCAATCAAAGCGAGTTAAAGGTTGCTTGTTGGCAATCCCAGAAGCTTTTGTCCTTCACCTACTCTTTCTACCATTATGTAATCCAAAACGATTCGTGAAAACGCTGCCCCATGATCTTGTGTCTATCTCTGGATAGAACAGCGTAGGTAATCATGATCAGTACCGTAGAAGCCATCTCTATTTTGTACGACTGACTGTTTGGTGTTACGTTGCTAGACCGTTAGATCCATTATTTAACATTCTTTCGCACGTGATTAACCCAAATGAATGTGTTGTAGTTAGCCAATAACATGATGGCCACTGCGCCAATGACATCAAATTACGCACGATCACGTTGCCATAACCGAAACGATTACCCCAATTCTTTTCTGAGTAATGCTCAGATTACCCGATGGCCTCCAAACGAAACAAAGTTACAGCCATGATAATTTTAAATGATGACATCACGACTAGGATATTTCAAGTATAACCTATTAAACGTAAGTATGATTACTGGTAACCAGTGGTACATTTTTGGTGAATGCAATTCGAAAATCACTTACAGTCGGTCTAAGCGCTCGTACTTCAATATGGTTTCAGTCAACACCACTCGAAAAAAAGGCACTAGACTCAGATTTTATCTTTGTTGTAATTCGTGAGAGCTGACGTAAGTCATAGGTAATGTTACATTCATACCAACAAAAAATCCCCTAATATGTCTCAGTAACCAAATCACATCAGATGATACACTGTGATCGATGACGATGGCCACTTCCGCATGTGCGTCGTTAAGCTGTTTGCTGATCATATAACCGTATGTTGAACGTATTTTTGCAAGTGTTAGGCCATATGGTCCTGAATTAGCATTCAATCAAACCAATACAGGATGTTCCGCGTACATACATGTACTTACAGATTACGTCTGGCCTGGCGAACAGAGGGTTTCTCTATTTAACAGGTGTAAAAATTCGGATCATTCCCTATAACACCACTGGTTTCGCAGCAAAGAATGCATGGATAACAAACTGTCAAGTGATGTGCGCATCAATACTCTTTTATGTAGCAGTGGAGTAAAGCTGCCCATGTATACGTATTGACCGGTCCATATATTAGACAGCGCGCTGAACATATTCAACATTACTTTTAATAATGTTAACAGCCAGGAAAGGAAGCCAATTTTTTTGATCCACTTTCGAATCTGTGACGCGTGCTTGGATGCAAATGGTTCCTTGGTCTGGCAAGTCTTTTGTTCGAATCTTATTATCCATGATTAAGAGAATATCATCAACATTTTCTCCATAGAATACGAGATTGTACAATTCGCCTGACATGTCTTTTTAATTAAATATAGATCGAGATTAAAACAAATGGGCCGCCCGTAGTAACAACAGAAGTTGACGATAAGCTTAAAGCTGACTTTGGACTTGCAAAGAAAAAGCAATCCGTCCAGTTCGCCTCCTTATAGTGGTATTTTTATCTCATGTGATATAATATAACATACCGAAATGTTCGCCTTGTACACTTGTACGTGATGACTCTACATAAAGGGAAAGGCACGTGTTCTCTACATAGATGCGGGCTTATCGAAAACGCGACTGACTAAAAACTGTCGTTCAGACAGTACTTCATCACAAGCCCACATAATGATTTCAATATTTTGACTAACCACTCGGACGGGTTTAGTTATGGAGAGTAAGACTGGCCAATGTAAGTCCTTATCAGCTCCGGTTACGTGCACTTTAGAAGTCCGTGCAATCGTGACAACTGATTCTCATGAGGATTGAGTACTTTAGACGTGAGGACGTTTGAAAACGTGCCTTCAAATGAAAATCGAAATTGGTAGTTGGTTTTTCCATTACAAATCATAAAGGACTATCGAGGACTGAGTCCATTTTACTCACTCAACTTTCAAACCATGAAGAGGCGACAATTTCGGAAAGATGTTGAACGTTTGCAAACAGTATTCAGATAATTCATAGAATATTTATCCTTTGTCGGGTTTATCAATCCCATTAAAGACAATGAGTCAGATTTGTACTCTCCATTCTTTCAACTTATTCACATGTATTAAGGGTAAAAATCCGACCTTATCAAACAGCTTGTGTGTTGTACTAGAAGAGCAATTATGGGGATTTTTTAGGAGTACTGCGATGAACTGAAGAGAAAAAAATGTTTGATCAATATACTAGTCAGTTTGATTGAACGGTATAAGTTTTATGTACCTATCAATTAACAACCCGTCGGAAACTCGAGTGGTAACTGTTATAGCACCGTTCACAATAAAATGGAGTTCCCAGCTAGTTTCTTCTAACAACAAAAAACGAGTCATTTTTTATTGGAACTCGTTATTGGTGCACGTCCTTACTATAACCGAGATTGGAACACCGGTCGCATTTTCACGAGGCAAACGTATTGACCATAAAGTCACTGACCTCATTCTAGGACCCACAGAATCATCATATACAAACGCTTGGCGACTCTCGCCTGTGAGTGATAGCCAAGTCGCTCGATAGCATTGAGAAGATACACAGTAACTGTTATGTTAACTCTACTTAGTAACACCGCGACTAGGATGTCTTAATGATGTTACAGTCACACAGTTCGACAAACCTGTTAGACAATGTACTGACTAATCATAAGTCTGAATGTGAGAACTGGGATTGACCGTTAGTAATGCTTAAGTTATACATCCTTTTTCCATAATTTTTACTGCAATACTTCATTATGGCGATTGAACCGCTATGACTGTTAATGCTTACTGCACAGAAATGGAAGATAAAATGCCCAACGTCCGTCGCTATAAAAATAACTACGACTGTAAATATTATTGTAATTACTGCTACTATCTTTTAGCGCGACTGGAAATAGCAGTCTGCAATAAAGTTGCAACTATAGTCAAAACCTAACCGACATGTAATCAAAGATGAATACTCTATAGAAATTAGCGATTATATATCCGTTTATCGACAACAGCCTATTCAAGTGTTTTTAATGTTGCCCTTTTGATGTCAACCAGTCGATACGGGCGACTTCGAAACCATGTGTAAAATATGTGCAGTACGAAATGTGCTACTTATTATAAAGGAAGTAGTAAAAGTAGATGTAGCCAACTAAAATCATTTAGAAAACCAACCGCGAACGGTTGCGCGGAAATTGGACGCGTCACCCGAGTGTACAAATACTGTTCCCAACACTTGTGTCGGATTGCAAGTTATGGTAACTGAATCCAAAATATAGATGCCAAAGAATCGCTTACTACAAAAAACACACGCTAAGGGGTAGGAACTCCAATAAGATCTACCGTAATGAATAGAAGCACGCAAACATGAATGAGTAAATCAAGAAAGAGCGAAGTGTCTAATGAAGTACTTCGTTTTAGCTAATGTAACGTCCGTAATATGACGGAACAGTAGACAATAAAGTTATGAGAATCACGAATGACGGAGAATGACTTACGGATTCAGCTGTGAAATGTCCAAACCCAGTTCTTTGATCGCATCGTTAAAAGACATATCAACCGGCTTTTTCTCAATCTCCTCACGCCATGCACGCAGCACGTCACGCAGAAGAGCAATCTGTAAACGGGAAAATATACCATAAAAGCTACTGGCAACGCAAACCGTAAAATAAAACAGAAGCGCACACCACGACAAGTGAAGCCTACAGGATCTCGTATTGGCCAATCAGGGAATCGAGTCGTATCACACAGATGCCGTAGATAGTAGTTATGACAGAACAACTCGTTCTCCAATTGCGGGTAGACAATCAAAGGTATCCCAATATACTGATAGATGGCCCGAGTGTTGCTGTGTAGCCTCGGTGTGAAATCTGCCAAATGAGAGGCGATCCGTTCGATTAAATAACGCCTGGTAGAAGAAAATAGATTGAAAAATGCGTTGTGGGATTTTGAGAGCTTGAAGTGGTCCATGAAAATGAAAATAATTAAGAAACCTTCGAGTGTGGATATGGTATGCCTCAATCGTCCATGGAGCACGCACACAATATCGAAACGAATAGTATGAGTGGCTAACGACATCAGCATCCGTTAAGAACATAACACAGACAAAAAGAGGATAAGAGGGTTACTGATACGATCAGCATGACAAACATCACTGTGAAAAATAGGCTCGATGATTTGTATTGCTCAGCGCACACAAATTAGGCAAGTAAGCCTAGCATCCATCAGATAACCAAAAAATTGTTACACGTGAAGGTTTAGTATACTGCGTGTATTTTTTTTACCGTCGAAAAAGTTATGTTCGCTGGTATTACGGATTCATTCGTATAGCTCACTTTCGTAACGTACAACATCCTGAAACAGCAAATCCCATTGTTGTTCAATATGATCATAAATGGTTTGGCCATGTTACGTATCAACTGGTTAGCAATAACTGTGCTATCATGATTTAATTAGGATGCTCATTGCGCGGTTGTTATTTCCTGCATGAATTCATACAATAAGAGTAATAAAAACGAACCCTTACCTCACATGTTACCCTTTTTAAGATATTCTTTAAGGGATACCCCAATAATTTGATATGCCCGTGGGATAACTATAAAAGTATCATTTCGGAAACGATTAACCTTGTAAGTAAAACAAACAATAGCAACAACTCTGAATGAACTCCTGTAGTGGATAAACGTTCGCGTTAAGTTAACAGACCTCATACATTCACCGCAGTCTACAACATCGCACACTGCGAGCACGTAATTGTGGCCGACATCAGAAAAAATACCTCTACCAAAGAAAGACATCTGCATACGCCGAAAGGTGTTTACAGGAGCTGAGGACCATCGCACGGTCAAAACATGACTTGACCACTATTTATGTGAACGCATTCTTGAAGAATGGAAAAAAACTGAATAGCAAAAACACATTTTCTAAACTCATGGGAATGAGGGCCGCAGTACAAATCCGCATCTGAACGAAGACAGGTAAAACTAGAGTCAAGTACAGCTTAGTGAAGTGACGTAACAAAATGTAGCAAACAAATGTAACTGGCATTTCACTAACAAACATACACATAATAGATACATTCAACGCACCGCATTTCGGAGTTCCAAATTGCCTCCGGGGAATCGAAATTGCCTAGAAATATTTCGGCAAATTTCTCTGGCGGGTGATTGTCCAGATAGGCAATCATCGCATCCGGGAGCATATTGCCCAAAATAGACCGAGAGGTGAGATCGGTGCTGGATAAGCAGTGAGCCTGGAAACACAAAACAACAGGCATAACCAAATCAATATTCTGCTAGTCATATCACATGCAGCGACAAGAGATGAATCGTATAATGAAAGTAGACAATCTCACATACGGGCTGGTTCTCGTGAGGAACTTTAAAAAACAGGATGTAAGACAACAGCAAAAATTTACACAAACGTCACCAGTCTCGACCCTGCATTCAAGAGCACTTCATTTCTCCAACGGCTGTCACACCACAGCACCAACCTACCGGTGAACACGAAGCAAGCACGAGTACACAAGTCCAAAACCGCATTCAAACATAAAACAAACAATCGACTACCACAGTTCAAATCCAGAATGAGCAGGTAAATCGTATCAACAGTAGACTTTGTGCTGTCCGCTTGGCAGGTTCTGTTAAGGCCAGCTCTAGACGCAAGACTTTCAGGAATTTATTCACTGTGTCTGCTTACGCTCTTACTGACTATAGTGACGTCGGCGTCAAAGACGCGTTTTACTCCGATCTGGCCGCT
Organism: Paragonimus skrjabini miyazakii; assembly: GCA_014338405.1. NCBI lineage: Eukaryota > Metazoa > Platyhelminthes > Trematoda > Plagiorchiida > Troglotrematidae > Paragonimus > Paragonimus skrjabini miyazakii. The sequence continues at coordinate 526,114 of JTDE01000014.1, forward strand.
CTCCTTCGGTCGACACGTACCACTGCTATAGTCGTTCTGGCCGGAGATATGAATGTTCAGGTCAGCCGCCTTGGTGAGGCCGAGTCTCGTTTAGGTGGCAGATTTTGGATAGAATGAAATCTGTCAGATAATGGCGGACGATTGCTGCAGCTGTGCACTGAGTATAAGCTATTTTTAGCCAGCACTATTTTTAGGCGTCGTGTACGTCATTGCCATACTTGGCGCCTGCCTTCTCCGAATCAGGCCTGGTCTCAGATAGACCACACTGCTGTTGGTTACAGGTGGCGTGGTTGCATTCAGGACTGTCGTTCTTATTGGAGGACATACTTGGATTCAGATCAAGCGTTAGTACGCTGCTGTTTTTTTTCTCACTTTTGCTGGTCAACGACCCCACCAACAGCAACGACTGGCTGCTGAGAAATTGGCTTTACTATCAGTAAAGCACAAGTACAAAACCAGCTTAGAACGCTGCCTTAGTGGTACTCATTCCGGAAATCCTAATAGCTGCTGGACATAAATCTCACAGGCTATTCAGAAAGCAGGTACTATAGCATGCGGCATAGGAGTACATAAGTTTGACAAACATTGGATTTCAGAGGAATCTCTGGAGTTGTTAGAAGCCAGACGGAAGATTCCTCCTGGTAGTTCACATAATAAGTCTAGAAGAGATATCTGTAGAAAGCTGAAACGTAGTCTAAAGGCTGATCGTGAGGCTTGGTTATTGGAAAAGGTTAAGGAAATGGAGATCGCTTTTGCCTCAGGGAACAGCGGCAAACTGTTTAAGCTGATCCGTGCCACTGGTCCCAGGCGACCGTCTGTCAGTGAAGCTATCAACGAAGCAGATGGCACACTAATCTATAATAAGTCCAGAAGGTTGGAGCGTTGAGCGGAACACTTTGAGGGTCAATTTAGCTGGCCTCCTGCTTCTACCTTGCTGCCTCCACAAACTTCTGATGCAACGCCCTGGTCGGTAGATTTAGAACCACCCACTGAGAATGAGGTTCGCAACTGCATCTCGACTCTCAATTGCAATAAGGCTGCCGGTCCAGATGATCTCGTGCCAGTACTTTTTAAAGAAGGTGGAGAGGTGTTAGTTGAGGCCTTGACTAAGCTGTTTCAACTTGTGTGGATGAAGGAGACCATCCCTCCGTTCTGGGGTCACGCGATAACAGTTCCTATATTCAAAAAAGGCATCGAGAACTCTTGCAAAAACCATAGGGGAATTAATTTGACCCGTCATTTCTAGGGTTCTGGCCTCCATTATACTCCGTCGACTCATTGCAGTTCGGGAGTCAAACATTAGGGAAGAACAGGCAGAGTTTCGTCCTGGCCGGAGACGTATAGATAATATTTTTACCCTTCGCCAAATTCTGGAGCAGCGTCATGTATAGTTTTTTTAGTATGCACCCATCCATGACAGTGTCCGACAAGAACCGCTATTATATGTCGCCTACCGGGTGAAAAAATTCTACGAAGGATCAGGGCAGTCAGGAAAATCCGACGAGGTTTGACTAAACTAATTACTAGCTGGCTGTCTTTATCATTCTGTATGTGTCTTCTGCGAATAGGGATAACAACTGATGACCTTCAGTACGCTGGAAGAGAAACTCCAAGCCACACCTCTCGCAAGAAAACATATATCGGTTTATCGGTCAATTAACAAATGTCTCGAGAACGCACAGGATTTTGACATTTGTGGCATAAACACCAAGTCCAGTCAACAAAAATTCGACTAGGGCAACACAACGAAGTGAAAACAACAGCAAACCGCCCAGGTGCGTTTATGCCCTTCAAGCTGAGGTGGGTGAAATGTTTTCCCCATGACATATCCAAGTTCTATTGAAATTGGTCAGGTAGGCAAAACAAACAAACAAAACAACACACACAGCCTTTTTCATGAGAAAGTGAACACAAAGTACAACACACATTACAATAACCTGTAAATAACAGAGCGAACCATCATTAGGTCTCTGAGGGAACATACGTACATCTTCCAACCGAAATGCCTGCAGCAGATGCACATCCTTGAGAAACCGGGCAATCGGCAACACGTTGCTCCCGGTGTACATGAGTACGAAGAAAAACACACCAGTGAGATACAGTCGCGGCAACACCGGATTCTGGTCCAACAGGATGTGCAACAAAGATACCACTCGTTCGACCAATGGGGGATCGAAGGTAAGGAGAAGCTAATAAAGAGAAAAAGAACAAAATATGGTAGTGACGCAAAGAAAGTGAAACTCATGATAACCACAGTTGGTCACAGAGTAATTCTATGGACAGAAGATATTATCATCTATAGCCCTGCCGAAAGTCGTTACTGAGAGGCTCGAGTTATCAGATAACCGTTTAGAATGAGGGACCAAGCCCAGTCAGATTCGCACACTGTCCTTAGCTGTTAATTGCATGATTGCCTGTCTATCTCTACGGTGATACTTGCTGACCACCAGCGTCCATCCAACATAAACGTCTAAGCGATCGGCAAAGGCCAGGAACGCTTGTTTCCTCCGATTATTAGACAGCAAACTGAACTAGTGAGCGGTGAATGTTGGCGAGTATAGCAGGTAATCGAGGACTATGTGACATTAGCTGGCTGCTATAGTGATCAAAAGCTTAGGAAAGTCAGGTAAATAAAAGAAAATGGTGCACACAGTTGAACGTACACCAAAGTGACGAGTACTGAATCAACCTAAACTTACTGTCAAAAGTATACCGATTGATCAGTCTTGTTAAACCGATTAGCCTACATCACAAAGTTTGCCGTAAATGACGGTGACTGGATCACGCTGTACATGGGATGAGATATTCCCCGCAGAGTGCTAGTAGCTACCAGATTTGCTGAGTCACAAGTAGACAATGAAATATCACATCGACGTTCAAACCCGCAAGCGGATGCAATACAACTAGCATAAACCCGAATCGATTAACTCAGGGAGTGAGAAAACTAGTAAAAAGGGTTACGTAACACGTTTTTAGCTCAACGTTTGTGAATATACAAAACCCATAACAAAGCTGTACTGCTTTCGTAGTCTTGGAGAAACCACGCTGAACAGCACTGTGATGCAAAAAAATCTACTCTCCAGCACATAAATTCGAAGTAAAACTTCAGCTGCACACCAAAACGGTAAAGAATATGCAACTCTTGTGCTGTGTTCAGTAATGGCTATCATGGGGACAACTTGGCGCAGCGGTTACCAGTTCACAATTCTCATTTACCAGTCCAGTCGAACATAAAGTACGCGACACTAACAATACGGAGCATATGTGTCATCAGTAATATAATAAATAAGAATAAAAGCCCGAAAACAATACGACAATGTGATAGAAATCTATGATGACTGGTCGTGGATGGAAGAAAAAATGAAAAGGCAGCAACAAGAACTGTACCGTCTATTTTAAAGTGTTGGTAAAAAAAATGGCTCTAACGAAACGAGCCTGAAAAGTCAAATAAAAAATTACTTCGAAATGACAATCAAATATTAGCGACAACAAAAGGAGTACTTTTGTTGAAAGCTAACGCTTTGGCGACCAACTTGTCCTTATCTAACTAGATAAGATAAATCAAACTCACCTGAGTCAAGTGCGTCAAGCATAATGGATTGCTAATGACACGACGAGGCTTAGGCAAGGGACGCACCACACCACCGTGAGGATCACGAGACGAACAGCTATCACACAGTTTGCGCAACACATCAACACACCGAATAGCAAGTTGGGTGTAATTCAGCAGCGCTCCTTGACTATAGCCCAATTGGTCAATAAGGCTTCCGACACCCTCTGTACCGATGGTCAGTTGCGTCTGTGCCGAACTGGTAGTTGAAGTAGGCTGCAAATCCGAAACTAGGGAGGATTGTGTGGGGCACAGCAACTCTGGTATGGTCCAGCGGAGTTGGACAACACGACGAGCTAGAACCCAACCGGACAACGATCGGCTGGCACCGGGTTTCTGACCAGTCCCGGTGGAGCTGGTAACGGTATCACCCACACCGCTCGAAGTCCCGTTCATACCAACCAACTGATTTCGTTCCCATTCGGCATCCTCTTCGTCATCAGCAGCCAGAAATCCATCAGGTCGACAACGTGGAACTGCGTCCAATCCTTGTGCATAAACTGGAGTGGAACCGGAAATTTGCGAACTGCTAACTAGCTTTCGCAACTATGTGAGAAAGAGATCAGGAAAATGTTACATGAAGCACTAGGAATTCACCGCACATTCAGAAGAGTGTGACTGCGTGAGAACAAAGTAGATGCATTGGGTATTTATCGTTCCTTAAGCGAGACACACCGAAAACATACAGAAATGATGTTACAACGCGAGCAGGTTGTGCATTGTACGTAAGGGGAAGAAAAACGACTTCTGATCTAACATTCTTGGTAACGGGGTCAGAAACCTGCGGCGAGCAAAGGATTGACTTGGACGAAACCAGAAAAATGATTGAAACACATAACTGGGAAGACCATTACGCGATAAGCAGGGGGCTGTGTGTAGATGTAAGATGATTTCCAAGAACGGTAAGTAATGCAAATCTGTTCACGGTTAGTTATGAACGGCCGCACATCATTGAGACCGAACGTTGAACACAAACACGTAGACAGGATTAGAATAAACTACCTAACAAAAAACCAAATGGCTGCTCGGATTTACATTGAATGTTTAAAGCAATCAGTGTGACGACGAGATAAAACACCGCATACCTCACCTCACTGAAACTGACGGGGCCATGAAGCTGCATCACCCCAGAGGCATCTGGGGCTTTCGATGAATCACGTGATGGAGCATACCACCACCATTCACGTTGGGTGCTCGCTCCACCCTCATGCGCATCTTGAGCTGCACTTGCCTTGAGCACATTGGACTGCAATGGAGTCGAAGCACGGGACGTATGCAGGTGGGATAGACAAGCCAAATCGACGAGCACGCGCACCCCGTCTGCTTCCACAAGGGCATCCACATTGTACTGGAACATAACAGTGGGATACGAGGTTAAAACGGATCAAAACAGGTTAGTCTCCAATAAGGAAATACAGCAGAAAGCTATTAATTAGAAGGCCAGGTAAATCGTGCTTCAAAATATATACCCAACCCCCCATAAACCAGCGTATAACAAGTTCAGACGTCTGCCGGAATTACCTAATGTATAGATGAAAGGCAGATTTTACGCGCGCTCACAAGCACAAAGTCAGCTTTTAAGAACCAAAACGTATATTCACGTTATAAAACAATTTTGTTAACCCATTTGTAGACTTCAATTAAAACATGAAAAAATAGTGGCACACAGCCTAGCAAAGCAATTTAACTGTGCGAAGACTGCAGTCACCTGAAGCAACAATATAAAACAGGTTGGTACACGTCGTCGCTTTTTGTAGTACACAATAAATATCTTATCTCACGTCACGAACTAAGTCATCAATGGAGTAGCTGATGCTTCTTAAACAGCCGACGTCGCGGGTTCACGCCTACAACTGTGTGACGAACGGTCAGTGTTTATGAAACCATCTACACATTTAGAAAGTTACACAATTTGCAGTAGTTTGTTCGTAGGCAGATTAAACTAAATGAGTATACATACACTACAACAACAGCTCTGGAAGAGTACTAACTTTAAAAAATCTAATTTAAAACATATATTGGTCATGAAAAGTAGCCTAATTATTGGCTTTCAAGCCCTGTCGATTCTGATTCACTAAGATGAGCATAACATGTTCTAGTGAGAATTTTTTCGAAACCAAAGAATTGCCGAAAACAGCCAAAACCTGGTCCACCATGAAAGAATCCACAGAATTACAGGTTAAAATAAGCAGCAGAGAGTGACGTCCGCCTCTGACTCGAGTAGGCTATAAAACACAAGTGAATAACCCTACCGGCATTTGCTCGAAAACACACACCACGTAAAAACCACATAACCTGTTCAGATTAATGTTTAACAGGAAGCGTTCGGTGGCTGACATACAGGACCGCCTACGATACGGACATTCCTTACTCTGTCCAATTATGTCATTCAAAATACAACCGTTGTGGACAGACGTCGACCAATTTCAATTTAGTCTATTCTTGTACGTTTCATGTTACTAAGCGTTGCGTAAGTCTGGATCCAAAACTAGTCCAACGTTCCCAACCATGTTACGAATTGCAAAGCACATGACACACAAACGGTGTAGTCAGTGACCCGTTAAGAAAAAAAACAAGAACTGAACAGCATCTGTGGCCCACCCACTGAGGATCCATATTCTAGTGAAGGAGAATGCCACGGAATGACTGTCATTGCAATATGGGAAGTAATCGATATCGACCCTATCTGCTTCAATGAAAATGCTCATCTTCAGATAAATACTTGGGATAGCAAGGTTAAGATAACGCTGGTTGTCAATCATAGACTTCCGGTTCGAGCCCAGGTTACACTGACTGTCACTAACTAAGTTAGGGCAGCCCAACCGACGTGATCTAGTAAGCTATTAGGCAAAACCTTGAGTAAAACTTCTAACAAACCGATCTATGATAACAGAAGTCAATCAGAGTAGACCCCAATATTGATCCAAGAGTCATATATCGTAATTAACAATTTGCAATATATATATATATATATATATATTTGTATATATGATGGAATTCAGTCAATAAGGAAATAAAGCGCAACAGCTAAGGAAAATAGCCCAAATATCAACCTGCAAACCGTGGTTTGGTAGACAAACAATTTGATAAAACTTCATGGATAGTACGTTCAACTCTCCAGTGTATGTGGTGGCGAAAAGACCTGAGAAGTTCTAAACAGCTATCGATCACTTCGCTGGTGGTCACTGAGACATATTGTTTGTAAACATCTCTCAACCGCTTTTAAGGCCATGGTAGATGCCAGTAAATCCGTAGACCAACCACAAACGGCTGATGGATTTTGGCCTAAGAGAAAAGGAAATGCAAGGGGCTAGTAGAAGTAAGACAGATATGCGTAATATTTCTACGTCAGGATACATTGTTTCTGCTACTTAGGAGCCAACGTTATCCTGAAATGGTTGCTCAATGTGGCCTGTCATCAGTGGAATATGAAATCATTCTTAAATTTTCTTTTGTTGAATAGCTAACCGTTTCATCACCTTACAACACAGTCTGATCGTTCTGTGCGGTAACTATCTTCAGTTGGATGAGAAAGCTATTTTTACTTCGTGACTCCAAATCATATGTGATTGCCTTATTATGATTATTGTACGCGCTCCCTCAAAGTGACTGCAGTGTACTTTCGTAAATGTTTGTACAACTCTAGAGAAAGACATTGCACTCTTGGTTAGACACAAATGCAGTAGTGTATTGTACACACACCTGATGCGACACTTTACTCTTGGTAATAAGTTTGCAGAAAGATATTTTTCTGGATTTGCTCATCTATCTCTTTCCGTTTTCCCCTAATCCGTCTCTACTTATAACAAGACAGATGTAAACCGTTATTTGTACATACAATAACTTATACAAGTTGCCCGTGATTAATCTGTGAGATTTTCTAATGGACACTTCTACCATGTTGACAAAAGTTTGTACGAACGTATTTGCCATTGTAGGTGTACAACCTACGGAATAGTTACTATTCGGGCGCATGAAGAGTACCCACCGAAATAAATGGATCAACAGCTTCCCTGAAGACTGATATATTCAGGAATATCACAAAGGTATTCTAGTATATAAAAAAAACTTGAAATGGTTGGTTATAGATGTAAGGCCACCTTTTCACAAATTTTTCATATAAGCGTTATCAGAATAACGCACAGTACAGCTGCACTTTATTGGGACTAATAAGGTTATGATGAACTCGATTGAAAAATATACTATACTGAACTCGATGTGTTATGTGCATGCAGCGAGACAAAAAAAACGAAACCCGATTTAACTTGCCCATGTGTGCAATTCACTATCACTATCGGAATACTTCATGTAAAATATCGTTGTACAAGTCCACACCAGTGTTGAGACTGGAAATGATTGGAATTAACTTAAGAGATAATATACTGTACTCTGACGAACAAAATACAAGGAATTAAGCGGCCGTCAATAAGCAGACGATTGATCGTCATTAGTATTGATGGTTACTAGCTACGTATTCGTGAAAGTAGGAGTTAATAGACAATAGATGTAAAAACACGAATCATTCGTTTAAGTGAAAGTGGGGGAAGACTCTAATACAAAACAAATCAGAAATTGATACAAGGAGTAAAAATAATTTTTACAACCGTCTCTACCTTATTCAGCATCAGTTTGTTCAGCAGCAGAAGCAGGCAATCGCGCTCAGGAGCTGAGGTGGTTCGGTCCAACAGATACACCAACAGTGGGATATCAGACACAGGGCCTATCTCCAAGTGACAACGTCCATACACTACGGCCATTGCGTGCAAACACAAACACCGCATAGCCAACCGATGCGCTCGCTGTTGGCTATCTCGTGTGCCTCGAGTGGCCGCAGTCGAGGTATACTGAGCCATCGAACCAAGCGACGGACCAGAGGCGATGTATTGAAGGTAGCGACGAAACAGGTCATTGAAAAATTGTTTGCTAATGGGAAGGAAGGGAAAAACTATAATAGGCTTAGCAGACGCACCCTTTGTCACGTGCGGCAAGCACCGAGTTCGATGGAAGCAGACTGATACCAGTTGCATGGATCACAAAGACAATAACTGTGTCCGGTGAGCCAAACGCCGCAAAGTGGCCCCGTTAACCTTAGTGGCCACAATAGCTGAAGGCCCAGGTTTTAAACAGAAACCGTTGTAACCAAAGTGTAAACCGAGCTTACCGAGTAAGCCCAATCCTCCTGTGTGTGTGTGTGTGTGTGCGATATGCAGTGTATATAAGCAAATCTAAAATTCGCAAAATTTGCAGGGAGAGCGTTTGAATGAGAAGACAACAACTAGTACGCGAAACACAAAAGAATTATGTCAAGTTGCACGTCAGACAATCACCGTGAAATGCAAAAAGTTGACATACTCGGGCGGGAAATACTGTGCTATCCAAAACGTTCCAGACAGTTGCACGGAGATATGAAGACATGTTTAATGATCGGTATCCTTTTCACTGATCAATGTCCCGTACACAAAAAGGGTATATTTTCAAACAAATGGTGGCTGCTTCCTCGAACAGAGCTTAACATAGAGCCCTTACTTAAATGGAAATTGTGAACGGCATCACAAAAGCTTCAAACGTGAACAACGGCATAATAAATTAAAAAATACTGACTATAAGTCGTCTGTCAGCCACGCGATCGCAGGTTCGAGTTCGGACTGCCGCAGGTGTTCTTACTGTCTGCATCTGACATGTATGTATCTTGCAGTTCGCATGACAGTGAACACCTATAGTAAAGAAAGTTGTCACCGTATCTGCACGTTTGCTCTCTACAGTCGTCGATCCGGCTATCCGACTAACTATACTATGTTTAACAGTTTTTTCAATCACAATCAAACACCGCACCATTTTCGAATTCGCTTGCGTGGCTCTCATTTTACTCCGGTGCTTGCTTGTCCTTGCGCATCATTTCTACCGTGCGGCTTGTTTAGCTGGCCTGGAAGACCAAACTAGAGTAGACAGTTAATATATCTATTATCCGACCGATTTGACCGACATCTCCGATTAGCACAGTTTCAACTTCATTCAAGCTTGATGTGACAAGCCGTTCTGCGTTTCACTCGTGGCGACCGTTGCTCATGTAGCCGATTTGCAATCGATTGGTTACTTTATCGTTTTCATGATTATTAATTTCTATAGGTCCATTGCCTGTCTCGAACTCATGATTGTTGCATGCGACAAACCTCGGAACGAATATAATATTGGGATATGTACCAACTAATCTTTAGCGTCCTCTTAATAGTACGACCATTTAACCTGCCTATTTCGCTCTGTTAAGTACACCAGCAATGACATACTAAACGCAAATACGACGATCACAGAGGTCTTGTTTACATACGAGAAGTAAACACCGGAAACTTTTGCAACGTGTAGTCTACGAACATCCACATGGACCGAAAAGTTTGACAAATGACAATAAATCAGAGGGACTATATATATATATATATATATA
>JTDE01000014.1:541745-567377 GCA_014338405.1 Paragonimus skrjabini miyazakii
ACTGGTGATTAACTGCCACACAACCATGAAGAAGAAGAAACAAACCCTGTTTAGGAAGAGAGAAGAAAAAAAAAAAAAGGGGGGAGGGGGGGACCTAACCACTAAAAAGAGCTACGTCTACATTCAAACATACAACATCAAGGCGCCTACACCTTGCAAACAAACAACCGAGCTGTAAGTGAAAGTAAGGCGTCATCAGCAAGACAGCTTCCTTACGGCTTTCACTGCCCCGCGTCATTAAGTCAACGCAGAGCGCTGAACAAGAGGGTGCTGCAGATCAAACAAGTCTAGAAATGCACACATTTAGACAGTTGGCGCAAGCACTATAAAACCCAACGTTCAGTATGTCCTGCGCGTGTTTGAGAAATCTTCAGCTTAATTAGAAAATCGTCAACCAAAGACATGATACAGGGATCAGCTGCTAATACGATAGAAACCTTAAACCAGATCCTTGGCTGTTGACGCAATTAAAGATAGTAAACATTCTGAAACAGTATTGTGGCCATCATTGCTGTTTAACTGCGTTATCTGTGGAGTAAAAAAATTTCCTAAAGTGAAGCACTGGAATTGCGGGTGTCGCGTTACTACAATACATTAGTGCCACGATAGAGAGCATTGGCTGAACTTCAATACAGGAGTCTCTGAACCAGGACTTTACACCATCATTGTATACTAGCCAAGCGATAAGGGCAATCATCGTTGCTGTTGAATTAAGAGTAAAGACAAACAAATAGGTCAAACATTCAGATTTTTTACCACACTGGCTTCTGCTGCTATTGTAAGACAGACTAGATCGTATGCAGTCAAACTACCTGTAGTCAGAATTACAAAACAGAAACAGCAATTGTTGAGCTAATCGTGGCGTGAACCCATTGTTATGCATTTAATTGTCGGTGTCGCCACCAGTGAGGTACCCCCATGTTAAAGGAGGTCCACTGACCTCACTAAAATCATGGCACATTGGGGCGTGACAAACTGTATCGTAAAAAAAGTTAGAACGATTAATCGACTAAAAAAACAAGTATTCATATGAACTAGACACAGAAATCAACGAAAGAGAGATCTTGAGACATGGACACAAATTTTCCTCTCAAAGTCCATCAGAACGAGGTGGCTCCATCATTAGAGTTATTACGGTGACCCAATTAGGCTTTAGGAAAAGAAGATTCCAGCCGATAAATAAAACTCAAAACAAGGGTAGGAAAAGCCCTAAATATACAAACGAAAAACAAATGAGCTCAGGAACAATACCCACCTTTGGCGGAGGCAAACCGACTCGAAGTCGCCAGTGAGTAAGCAAATTATCAATTTTCATCTCCATCTGATAGCGAATGGTTTGTTTGCGTTCCTCTACGCGCGTCATATGATCCTAGAACAAATCGAACAGAAGGACATAGTGATGGTCCAAGTCCTTGTAGCTGATCTGGCTAGCAAACGAACAAATATTTACCTGAGCCATTTGCAGATTGTCTCGATTCGGCAAATGATCAATCACGGTGACCGGAGGATCGGCTTCACTTTCCAAGAAAGCTAAAAGTCCAAGAGGCTGAAAAAACAAAGAATTAAACACCAGAAATAGTGAGTGTGATATAAAGGCACAAAACAATTGGCACATCACATTCACGAAGCGACAGTGTAGTGAGAATGACAGCTTCAACACGATGGTCTAACGATCAATATACAAGTTAGGTTCACATGACAAATGACCGTCGAATCACCTTAGTACGAGCAGCGTATCGAGTTGTTCATGTAAGGACGCATGGTGGTTTGTAGGGCTGGAAAGTAGTAAAGTAAACATGAAGGGACTAAATACGAAGGACTACTAGAATTCTAGCTAGTGACTGTGCGCACCGACGAGCCATGCCTAGACAGTCTCGATCACCCATATTGTGCGTTCAATAGGTCTGTGGTAAAAACAAAACATCAACAGATAGAAGTGCATAGGACGTCTAAAAGGAATCTTCGCTGAGTTGTTGACTGAAAGTTCGATTCACAGGTGCCAGTGCACGAGCGACGCAAGAATGTACAGATGGAACGATAAATACCGCTGCTTCGTTGAACGATTTCTTGACACATCGATGTCGTGACCTGAACACGACGCAATGAAGCAGTTGTGAGGGTAGAGACGTAGAGGGTTGATCGTCGAAATTCAAAAAAAATCGAAACAACTGAATGGAAGACGATGGACATTTGCTGAGGGCAACAGAGATACCGCCCGCCAGACGAACGAACATCACGAGGAGGTGAAAGAGCAATGTCAAATAGGTAGCAACGTTGCCAAATCCCCGATAAAATATTCAGTTCACGCTATTCGAGCAATGAAGCGACAGCTTTGTCATTGCACTCTTCAATTCGGATGATCAACAAAGATTTTGTGAATGGATCGAATATTCCATAGGCTTGTAACCAGGCGGGGAATGCAGACCAACATACAAAATAAAATCACTGAAGCTGATTCCAGAAGCAGAGAGACAGTTATATGAGATACTGCCAATTCAAGACACAAGTAGCCAATTTTAGCCGTTGGAAAACCCGACGGAACTTACTAATTTTGTGTAGACTTCAGTCAACTAAACTAAGTGACAACCAGGGATGCGTTCCCAATGCCTGAAACAACGAAGCCTACTGATTCGAAAGTAAGCTTCCAATGGAGAAACATCAATGGAATGAAGTAATTTAAAATGCGCCGAAGTGCGTATTCATCGCAAAAATACGATTACTTACAAACATGCGTTTGAGCAAATCATGAGCTTCTGGACTTTGATCCACCCAGAGGGCAACCAGATGGCGACTGAGTTGCCTACAGAAGAAATGCAAAATGCGTAATCAGCCGCCGCCAGGTTTATAAAGACCTGTTGTAAAAACGTTTAGAAAACAGAACAAGTTAACAACGTGGAGACGGAAAACAGTGTATCTATGGTCAGGGCTTTCGATGACCGAAGTGCCCATCTTAGTGTTATCAGATGATGACACACGGCGTGCAAGACCTCAGTAGGCTTGTGAACAGTAGCAGATAATGACGGTCATTGAGCAACGTGGTTTACAGCACGCGACAAACATAGGACAGACAAACGAAACTATAACTAAATCCAATTTATAACTGAAAACAGCGAGACGCGAAGGACATTCCCCGATTAAAAGGACGCATGCATACTGCTATGAGACGTTAGCTGATAATGTGATGTACGAGTAAGCGCGCCGACCGCCAACATCAAGTTGGAATCACTCTCCCGTGTGTCTATCACAACTTATCCTACATACCTCAAGCGAGACATTCGAGATGTATTCAGTCACAGAGGATCAAGGATAACTGTGCATCTTCCGATAAAAACAACATCAACAATTTGAAAGCTTTATCGGTATAAAACATTAGTGAGGATAGACAGACCAATAAAAAGTTGACGGTGAGAAGAACAATGTTAGCCCTTAAGCAGACAACTTCTAGTTCAGAGGTCCAAATGCACCACGTGTGTCACCACACAATTGGGCTAACCGGGGGGACGGGATCTCCAAACAAAGTCAAACAACCAAGGTTCGAAACACTGAGCTACCTAGAGTCCAGGTACTGTTTAAGAGCAACATGAATTACTGATCTGTCAAACAGAACTAAAAGAAGCCCAAGTGAAGCTTGGACAGTGAGGGATAAAGTGTGCATAAGAAAAATTAGACTAACAAAGCTTGGGAGGAGAAAATTTCTCATTTCTCACATGGTCCGCCAGCTTATAGCTTACCGTACGGCCAAACTGCGTGTGTCTTTGCCTTGGGTAAAACAAGCAATGGACAGATGGTGGAATAGAGCACCCTCGGATAAAGCCAGCTGACGCATCTCGCGAGCAACTTCATCCCCGCCCTCCTCGATCATGGCACGCATGACCATGCCGGCACCACGCACGATTGCCAAACTCGGGTGCTATAAACAAGACAAGACGTACACAAGGAGGCAACGTTAATCAAGCAGAAGAGAGAGACAAAAAGTGTAGACAAATCCACTTAGAATACAATATATAACACAATATATAATACAAAATATAACGTAAATTGCGGCAATGTTTCGAAATTTCGGGAGGCACAAATATCAAAATCCACCCACTAATTTCGCATAAAAGTTTTTGGCGTTATACTTGATTTGGAATACAAGAAAACACATCTAAAACGTTCGGCTACGTTCAGCGTGTTTCCAATTAGTTTCCATAACGATTTGGACAAAAAATCGATAAGAATAATCAAAAATGTTTGGGAAAAAAGTTTCGTGTTTAGATGAGGCGAGTTATGCTATGCGAAGGACCGCTAATTACTAGCCAATTAAAGCCAACTGTGGTAAATTATCTGACAGGAAGGGTGATTTAATAGTAGGTATACAAAGTCAGTCATAACAAACAATGCACCGGTTTGCCGTCATGCTGATAGTATGCGAACAACGGAAGTTCAAACAGACAATTTTGGAGAACTATGAGACAGAACTGTCACAAAATACAACAGGGCTAGTTTACATCCTGCAAGATTATGTACTTCAAGTTTCATTAATGGGCAGCATCTTTGGCAGATTAACATGACATGAACTCGCTTTGTGACCGTGCGGATCGCCAAAATCATGTGGGGGTGCAAAGTGAATATTTTTCAACTCCAATTTAACAGTCTACGCCTAATCCATACCGAGCAGCTCAAGGTTTGAAAATTTAGACATAAAAACCGAACCAACATCACAGAGAAAAATAGAAATTGACTGTTCTTGGATGATATCTCAAATCCTGCCAGAATTAATCAGTTGATGAAAATGGCGCCACCAGGGTTAGCAAAGCTTATGAGAAGAAAAGGATATTTATCAGGATACTACCAAAATACTTACAGTTTCACAAATGACATAACTGAAACATTTTGTAAAAAGGGAGATCGATTTCCCAGAGTCACTTCGAATTGACGCCAGTTTTAAAACATTAACCAGATGCTCGCTACAATCAAGGGAAGCTCGAAATCATTGGAACATGTAGCACTGTGAGGCAATGAAAAAGGATACTTCGATTGTCCATCAACGAATAATATACGTGAATAAAATCATTCCAAACGCCTACGCATCAACATTAATGCATGTTACACACACATGACTAAAAGAGCCCGTATATAAGAGGCAGACTCACGTGAAAGAGTCGGAACAGTGCACGACCTCGGTTGGCCACGAGGCGGAGCATACAGTCGAACGCGCCACCTTCTGACGTTTCAGAGTAAGGCAGACAAATAGCGAATGTGAAAAAGTCAAGCAATGCGCATAGCACCAACGCACCGGTTCCACGTAACTGAAGAAACGGGGGAAGAAGATCAATGGACTGCAAGATGACTTCAAAGGAAGCAGAAATAACATACATAAGCTGTGTAAGCGAAGAAGCGTACCGTTGGAGCAGCTACAAATTTCCAAATCGCAATCTCGTGTATCCTGGACTTATTTCATCAGTAACTACGTCAACTAGCTGTAGTCGAGATGGTCTCAACAACCTACAATCATTCTCAGAATACAACGGTCACATCATATAAGCCAGCAGCCTTTCATTGGGGGAAGATTCCGCCACCGGCCGGGCTCCGCTTCAAACTTGAACATAATCCAACCTCTTAAGAAAATCTGACGTCTAACAGTCTGTTTCGACAAGCATCAGACAGGCACACAACGAGAACTTAAGGCGCACCGAAAGGTGCAGAAACAAACAGATCGAAGAATGTTTCCTTCTACTCGACATGTAGGAGTACGTGTGAGGAACTGAATTCTGATAGGCAACTTAAACCGAGAACACGTAGAACAGCTCTGGTTTAATGCTGTTATCGAATACAGTGAGCATATTCGACGAGAACATTGTTAATGAAGTCCTTCAACGGAAAATAAAAATGGAGAGTAGTTGTGACGAAAACAATACCAGTAAACCACTTAGTAGGTGCACAGTACTTTTGCTGGTTGTTGACTGATGTGGCGCAAACTCAAAACTACCAGTTTTAAGTCCATGTCCGAAGCAGTTAAAACAACCGTGATTCGAAATTAGTATTCCCAAAATCCAAACCGGAGTAACAGGGTGAGAAGTCTATTGCAAAGGAAATTTATTGACGAAATCGTACAGAACGGAGCCGTCACAATGTGGACGCAGTAATCTTAGGCAAACACTGACATAATGTACCAGAAACGGACACTACTAAATCGGAAGAATGGACCATAAAATGCCAGTAACGGAAATGGGGCCCACACAAAATCTTGGAGTTTCAGATAGAAAAACGCGCACACCTCAAAACACAATGCCAGCTAATGTTTTACAAAGAATTTCTATGTGTTAAGTCATAAAGAGTCCGTTCTTCGCACCCAACATTTTGATGTCATTACATTGAAAACTTTCTAAAAGTTGAGTATTCTTCCCGAAAAAGTCGACAAATCCATCAGTGTGATCATGGTAAGTTGACAAATACGAAGTTTGACGATAGGGAAAAGTAGTCAAATACATACTGAAGCTGCTCTAGTAGGTTGCTAATACGATCATCGTAGTCTCAGGCAGACGGTCAAACGACAGTATTTCCATACCAGGTAGCAGAAAAAATGCAACAGTTATCTTGAAAAATACCACGTTTTTATAATCGAGCAACAGAAGCTGGGCTCAACGGAATTCGCTCAACGACTTCGGAAGTAAAACTGTGCTCCCCGGAGTTTCCTGCAGAGGTCATCACCAAAAATGAATGGTTTTAACTAAATTTACCTAACCCAGAGGACATTAACAATGGCTTACTGAAAACCTTTTATTAGCAACAATTGTCGACAGTTTGGGCGACCAGCTTGAAAGCTTGATTACGTTAAACGAAAACTGATAAAACTGATTGATTAAGATTTATCATAAAACTGAAACATTGAACAGCTGAGAAGGACAGATCTGAACAGCAACTCGCCAATCAACTCGTCGGCGATCAAATACATCGGCTGTAAACTCTGTTCAGCCCTAAAAGGATCGCATTCCATATGTTATTTGGAGTGCTAGCAAGACAAAAGGCTGAGCCTTGTGTTTCAAACAATCTCAGAAGTACTCTCATCACTAGACATATATATACCACACAAAGGCTCCTAATAGATGGACCAGATATTGCGAAATTAGATAACACGTGCAACATAGTGTACGCTACATATGCTTTCAGGGTTACAAAAACATAGCACGACGGGTCATCCTGGAAACGACAGCGAAGTTATGTGGACACACAACCATGTAGATATAAGCAAACGGTGATCAACGTACAGTGAACTCTCCCGTTTGTGGACCACAAAAGCTAGTATTTTTTCTCCTCGATTTATCTTCTATTTTGGAAACTCACAATCTCCATTGAGCACTAGTTGAACATTGTGTACGATTAATAACACATAAGCTTGCAATTGCAGTAAGAATTTTTGAGTAGCCATTTGAGTCATTTATCTCCTGGTAGCTAATCGAAAAAATTGACAAAAATGTGCCCCAAGTCCACGCTCAGTGACTGCAATGAACGAATAAAATTACTCCGGAGAAAGACAAGACATTACTGACACTCTTCCAAAAAAAGCGTCACGGATCTCAGTTCAATCTGTGTAATATGAAATGACCCGTAATCGACATAACATTCATCTAATAAGGTATACCCGCTCTCCTCGTTCTCAGACAGTAGATAATGTTCTCCCGATGGCACTCAAATCTTCTGACACTTGCAGGTTAAACATTTCAATAACCCAGAAGACAACGAAACAAATTTAATTGTTATCCGTCAGAATGGTTCACAATTAGGTAACAACGGTGGAGTGCTTACAGGATGAACTAAGTGTTTGGAACGTCAAAACCGTCAATCAAACCGTTATGAACAAAGCCATACGTATGTTAGAATACGCAATTCTGTAAGTATGTTCGAAGATTCAGGCAGTCTCGGCTATCGTATCAGATTACAACGGGTAAAGAACTCACCGCATGTAGTGTGAAAATGTCCACCAAACGAGACATGAAAGCCTCACTGGACATTATTGAGGCTTTGTTCAATTGTTCTTGTCGGATGTCTGGCGAGTCGTGCATCGGTTGCATCAGTGTATTGATCGCATCAAGCACCGCGTGTGTAACCGCATCATCACCGCGGCGTAATGCGTTGACCACCATTCGTCCTAGCGTGACACGCATGCTACGAGGAGTAATCAGAAACGAAAGCACAGCAACGAAGTGTACAACCAGAGCAAGAAAGGAGGGCAGTTCACACATGTTAAAGGTGCATCAAAAACGTGTGCACTTAATATCTGCAATAACTAAACTGACTGTCAAGCATTATCCTCCCACTGAGCTTGACAGAACACACGATATTAGCTATCTAAACCGTACCCAACACAGGAGAGAACGCACATCGCGCTAAGGCACGTCAGATCTGTCTCATTCGACAAAATGGATTGCGTCAAACTGATCGATCCATGAGGAGCACCTTACATGCGCGCTCAATGAGCAACGGATGAAGCTACAAATAACTACAATGATTTGTTGGTCACTGCCGGTGTATGCTGAGCGAGAAAAACGAGACGCTGAA
Organism: Paragonimus skrjabini miyazakii; assembly: GCA_014338405.1. Lineage (NCBI taxonomy): Eukaryota > Metazoa > Platyhelminthes > Trematoda > Plagiorchiida > Troglotrematidae > Paragonimus > Paragonimus skrjabini miyazakii. The sequence continues at coordinate 550,287 of JTDE01000014.1, forward strand.
GCGCCCAGCTTTTAAAACCCTTATAAATCAAAGTTGGGATGATGAACATCAGTTTACTTGGAAACCGGAAATGAGAGACGGCTTGAACATCAAAAAGAAAAACCCACGAAATCATAACCTGTGCCAGATTGTTTTTATGTTACCCGGAGTGAGCACGAACGAAACTGGTTAGGTCGCAGAGTCAACCGAAATGCCCGAAGAAGTGTAAATGAAAGGAACACAACGATTGAAACTTACATCAATAACTTCTCAGATGGTCTGAGGAGAAAAGGGCGAAGACGACCATCAGCAAGGGGAGCGACCCCTTCCTAAACAATGGACTTCACAAACTACCCGACTGGAATAAAACACAGAATTTCTTTAATAAAATGTGTAGAGAAAAGTGGTAATTTTCGGAGGAGGATGTAACCAACCTATGCTGAAGACTGCGCTCCAGCACAGTTAAAACGGAACACGTAAAAGTGCGTACTGTCGACGTCCGGTAAGTAGACCGCATCTGATGCGATGCAAACAATGACAATAGAATTGGCTAAACTACGAATTCACCTATGATAACAAAATGCACAGAATACACCTAATTGGGGTACGGAGCTAATGAAGTTCTAACACACGGCTTAGTTATAAACGCAGTCGTCACTAAACTCAGAATAACTCTTGGCAATATCAACTTAGACTGTTAAACACAAACCTGCGGGTTCGAGCTCTGATCACTGGCCACTTTTGCTTGTGTTTGGACATCTTAGCAGTAGCAAGTTTACGTGTGACCTAGTCTATGATATGGCACTAGGCGCAAAAGCTCTAAAGCTAACCAATCACTGATTATACGCGGTTATCTGAGAATACCAGTTGTTGACTTTCTTTTGCACTGTAATCAGGATTTATCACACTGCTGAACTAAGCAACGACAGTACGTATGCGTACCAATGTAGGCACCGACAACGCAAGACGGCTGTTATGGATAACTCAAAGTCATGACCGCAACCTGGTCAATGCAATAATCGTCACCATCTAGTGCGTTATTGCGCCCGTAGTAGCACATGTCAACGATGCCTCCGTTACTCAGAGCGGTCTGTCGGTGAGTCGGCCGGTTGCAGACAACAGCATTCGTGAGAGAAGGAATGGTCTGATAATAATATCTGAACTTCCATGACCATATAGTGAACAACCATGACGACGTCACTGGAATCATTGTGAGCAGAAAGGAGCAAAACTAAACACGACACAAACTCGAAGTGGCGTAGAATTGCGGCTCAACATCATAATTTAATCCTGGTGACTATCACTTGCAATCCCATTTCTTGTGAATCAAACCAAAACCGTTGAGATGAAAACACAAAAGAGTAGAAATTTCAGGATCGCCCTTAAATGTATCCAAACTTGCGTCATATAGAGTTCCATCACTCAACAGCGCAACGGGAAGTATGCCAGCGAGCCAAAGGAGATTCACAGCTTTTGGGTATATGACATAAAACCGTAAAACAGGATATACAAAAACAAATCTTTAATGGTGCATTCGGTCGATTAACATACCCTCTGGGGGCTTCCGCCATTGCAGAGAAGTTCCAGTTAGGTTATTGAAGTCGATGTGTGCCTACTGTAAATGCACGGTGAGAATTTATGGGTAGCTATTTCGAAAGTTCTCCACTTCAAGTTCGACATGGTGTTCGATGTTCCTCGGTAAGGTGACCGACGTGGAGTATGCGAACAACTTTACTATACTCGACTCTTCTGCACAGAACTTACAGACCACGGTGAATCGGCTAGACGACATAACGGATGGTAAGCACTTTGCACTTTGGTGCAAACAATTGTTGTAAGAACGGGCTGTCATTGACCCTGTCTTTGTTAATGCAAGCAGAGCGCTTAAGAATCCAGGTCGCTTCATCTATCTGAACAGTATCACCTTGTCAGCCTGCTATCGAGGTGTCCAAGAGGACACCAGTGTGTTCCCCAAACTTCACCACCTGTGGCATCCCAAAGACGCTCATTTGTGGATTAACGGAAAGGTTTATAATACGCGTTTGAGTTTAGTTTTGCTCTATAGAGCAGTCCTGGATCATTCGTGTAGAAAAGTTAGACAGACCCTCGGTACTCGATCACCGTTGTCTCCGCCAATTAGACTGTATCACGTAAGCTGACTGGGTAGGTAGCACAACAGTTCGACCGCTCGCATTTGAGGAACGTGCAAGCTCATAACCGACAATTCTGGTAATGAAAGTGAACAGTCCTAATTGGTTGTCTTCAAGTTTAACATCACCCACAATTGATCGCAGCTGTCGCATTCCCATAGACATTCCAGTCGGCCTCTTTCGAACAGCAGAAACACTAGACTCAAGTTTCGCTCTCATTAGAGCTCGTCAATAGTGCACATTCTTGCCACTGCCGTGACTAGAACTCCGTCCACGCTTTTCATGAAGCGACCGTGTTGACCATTGTGCCATTGACCTCACATTAGGCCCCACCGAATTAACTGGTCGTGTTACTAACTCGAGATTTCGACGTAGGGCCTCCCACACCGTTACTAAGGATAGCCGTTGATGGCTGGAACCAACTGAAGAGCGGCCAGACGATTACGTGGGCATAGGTTAGGAAAGCCCTGAATGCTCTGCTGAGGAAGATTAGTAGGTGTTGTCCACCGTTGGGAAACTTCAGACTATCCAAACTGCTGGTTAGAAGCGCTCTCAGACACGGTAGTTGGTCGCAGTCAGTAGCGAGTTTGTATTCGCAAATGTACCGATTTTTCTTTTTGATGATGATTCACCGTTTCTTCCTTTATCTTTTTTTCTATTCCATCCTACATTTGGACCATGTTGTAAACCCTCCTAAACGATACGTTGGTTCGTTCTCGATACAGTGGTGAGCTTGATACAAATCGGATTTTCGTGCCGGTACTAATTAACGCGGAAATTTCGATCCCGAAAGGTACCGCAACTGTCTCGCGGTTTGGTTCCCAGAACAAGCCAAAAGTCGCGTACAAAGGAAACCGCTTTGTTCCGCCCCAACACGTGTGCGACAAGGGTAACAATTACACATTATTTATAGGGCGCGTAATGACCAAACAGTCCCAAGACATCGAAGAGAGCAGTTACCGAAAACAGAGTTAGGGTCGCTGATGAGCATAGCGGTATAAAAAGTCTCGACCGATTTGAACAGTTCCGCTAATTAGGACTGAGTCAATTGTTTTTCTTCTCACGACGGAGGCGGGTTGGGACGGTAACAGAGTGGGCGCCCTAACAGACCACTGTCAGGATCGGTGGCAGTTCAAGCCATAGTATCTAGGGGTACAGCTCGAAACGCCACATTCCAGCAACGAAAATGTAGCCCTTATGGTACATAAATTTCTCCACTACTTCCAACGGCTCAAAATCAAGAACGAGAACAAGCGCAAAATCGCGCCCGTCTCGCAAGTAGAAGGTGTAAAGGTCATAATGAACCGACGACCTGAAACCTCCAATCTATCAAAGACGTTTTGGACTCCCTCCACAGATTATATTATACTTATCAAGTAATAAACACGAGGTGATAAATGTACCACAACACAAAAAAGGGATTGTGCGAGATCGAGGGGAAGAATGTAGAGAAAGAAGGGATAACCCCTATGCACACAGTGATTCGCAGCACGAGCGCCAGTGACATCAATCCTTCCCCATATTCGACAACGTCCCCAACCAACAGTGTTCACCGTCCCCCAACCAGGAATCCGAGCACGCCATACTGACGCAAACTTCGGTGTGTTTGCCTTCGTACTCTGAATCCAAGTCATATGCTGACTACCACGCTGCCGCTCACGGTTTAACCCACCATTCACAAACAAGGTACGATGTGGTAGGCAGTGAGTTGTCATTTGTAAGATGAGGCCAAACCAACGAAACCTGTGAGGCGCGACTGTAATGCTGAGTAGTCGACAGAATCGAACTATTCCGAAGACATATCGGCAAACTTCCTCAGTGCTGAGTCACACACACCACACGTCCGCGGTCGAAAACGGACACACGGTGAACAACCTCCGCGCGGACAGACTAGGTTTTTCAGTCGTACAACAGAACCTCTTTTGCAGTGGTATTGTACACTTCACCTTCCAGGAGAAGACTCAGATAATGTCGACGCCACAGACCGGTTCAGTTGGCAAACATCGTCCAAGTCTCAGCTGCACGATTCCTGGTCTCGTCAGAAATTCCACCAGCCCCGACCTAACTCTCGAGATACATGAATTTCTTGAATATCTTCAATGACTCATGAGGGAAGATGATAGCAGGCACAGCCTTGCCAATCTTGTAATAGCACGTTGTATTTAGAAAGTGCAAAGGTCATACCAGACTGATGAACTGAAGCTTCCAGTCTGTCTAAGATGTTCCGGGTTCCATGAAAACTTTCACGGATTAGAACAATGTCGTATGCACACTATGTCTAGATGTTGAACACCTGGCAGTAATTCTACACGATCACATTCGCAACCCGTCAGAGCACACTTCAGAATATCGTCTGCCACAAAGTTGAATAGGGAAGAACTAAACAGCCTTTTCGCAACCTACTCGATACGTTAAAGGTCGGTGATAGGTTGCTGTAACTTGAACCGAGGTCTGACAGCAAGCTGGTTTCAGGATGTTCACGTACCTCTCGGTAACACATTCCTGCTCGATAGACAGTATAGAACATTAAAGATTAATCCTCGCTAGCATCGTTCGTGCATGGTGGTGGCATCACGTGAGCAATTATGTGGTTTAATGGTGTGAGTGAGAAATAAATAACCTCCCTTCAGGTGACGTGATTCTATTTCAATAGTTAAGATGGCGCAGACACATTTTGTGCACGTCTGCCGAGTGCGCTATCTATGGACTCAATGTCTTGGTGGATAGACAGCAAGATGGGCAGTCTATGGCCTCCGTTAGCTCCACTTAGACTCCTGGCCGGGGTCCAAAATATACTGAGTGATGACGACTGAAGACACTGAAGAATATGACAGTAAGCGAGTTACAGAAATGTTGCTGTTTGTTATCGTAGTTTTCTTGAGCTACCGTTGTAAACACTTCCCGAAGAAAATACAAAACATTAAAATAAACAGCAACCAGAAAAGAAAAGGTGCGTGCAATGTGAAACTAGCAAAAAAGTGTCGTTTCACTCTTTTATGTTGTTATTGAAAATATCTCATCAAACGTCATTTCATAACCGATCACTTAGCCGAGTCATGAAAACAAACGAGGCTACACGTTCATGGACTTGTCCTGAGAACAAATGAGCCATTACGGACAGGAACAGTCCAAGTATCTGATTGATACTAAGAAGAAATAAATGAAACGTACCCAGGTAATTGTGTGAAGGCCATGAAGCCAGCTTTCGATGCGACTAGGCGACGAAGCGCATGAAACTGGGCCTCCAAAAGCACAAGATGAGTGTGGGGATCGGAGGTCTGGAGCGAGCCTCTCTTCATCGGTCTGGACCCAACACCGGGAAGTGAATCGCATAACGAAGTGTCCATTCCCGGTGGTGCTTGAGTCAGTATGGCAGAGAGTGCATCTTTGATTAGACGTTCCTTGTTCTCCGCAAACACACCCTAAACGCGTTTGGAGAAAAGTTGAAGTTCACAATAAGCCATGATTGCAGGACATACGACCGTAAACTAGTAAACGATATACTGATGAAGAAATAACGAAGGTGTTTGAGAGGAAAGGAATAGGCCTGGTACAATCTTGCATTTACTGTAGATGAAGAAAACTTTCACGATCTCAAGTTTGACGTTCAATGTGAACATCACGAACTCATCCCAGCACCTACGACCGTTACCTCCCTCACGTGTTAAACAGATTTCCATAACTTATTGACAAAGAGAATAACATACTTCAAAAACGTGGGCAGTAACCTGAGGAAATAAAGGTCGGACGAGTGCAAACGATAAAAGGACTATTTCAGATTAAGGATAGTAGCGATTTTGTAAACTAAGATGGCTAAGTGGATCAAAACAGGGAGTGTGTCTTAGAAGGATGCACTTGAAAGTACCTCGCTGCGAAATGTGGTCAATTCGAAAAAAATACGGAGGTAAACATGTTACAAAGCAAGTCTTTATGAGATGACGTTGAGTTTAACCATAGTGTGCTCGCACTCGTTATAACGCGACGATGATCCGATTGTTCAGTTCTGAAGAGTCTTGTATAACTAAGTAAACGTCGGTATTTCTGGGATAGACTATATGCTTGCTATTCCAATCACTCCTACTTATCCCAAACAGTGCAAATCCATTTAACACCAAGGTCTCACGGCAGACTGAACTATTCAGTTTGAATATTGCACAGCACGATTCAATTACAAAGGATCATGTGACCATCAAAAATTCGCATAAACAATCCTTAGGGTTAGTCTTGAATGACCTAGGTGTAAAGATAGTGGGTCCAAATGAGGCACCAGGAACGAACATGCTCTCGCAAAAGTTAACCTCCTTCATCTGTTAACGAGTCGTGTGCACTGTCACGATTATTTTTCTGATTTTGTCCGTTCGCGAAAGGCCCGAACAACGCGCATGTGGAGCTCACTGTGAACTATAGAGTTCGTGTCCGCCTTCTGGCTAAGCGAAAGGGAGATATTTTATATTAATCTTACTAAAGAGAGACAACATTGATGACCTCAGTAACCACCGGTTGGGCTTTACTAACTCTATACTGATCCAAGTTGTTGGTATCTTAGACGAGATCAATGAAAGCGCTGACATACAATGAAAGTTGGAAACCTATATGTGCACTAGTAAATGCTTTCCTTTCAATCGAAGTACGATAGGTTATTGCTCTCATGTGTCCAATAGTTGTTGGTCATCGGAAAACTAAGCTGCACCTATTCGAAATGAACGGAGGAAAAAGAAAATTTTCACATGGTACAGGCGACCAGGAGATTTCTACAGAGAGCGAACAAAAATGGAAGAGACATGATCAAAGCTTTGTGTAGAAAAGCACCACAATAATGCAACATTGATATGTGATCGAGCTATTCTTGATAACTGATGAGTAGTAGGGGATTTCGATTTTCATATAGATTGAACATCACCCACAATTGATCGCAGTTGTTGCATCCCCATAGACTTTCCAGTCGGCCCCTTTCGAAAAAAAAGCACTAGAATCGAGTTTCGCTCGCATTAAAGCTCGTCAGTACTGCATATCATCGTCACTGCCTGGACTTGAACCACGGACACGCTGTTCATGAGGCAACCGTGTTTACCACTGCGCCATTGACCTCACATTAGGCGCGACCGAATTATCACATGTGATCATTACGCCCAGGCGAAATTGGTTGGATGTTCACATATGATAATTCGGTCGTGTATAATGTGAGGTCAATGGCACAGTGGTAAACACGGTTGCCTCATGAACAGCGTGTCCGTGGTTCTAGTCCCGGCAGTGGCGAGGATATGCACTACTGACGAGCTCCAATGAGAGCGAAACTCGAGTCTAGTGTTTCTTTTCGAAAGGGGCCGACTGGAAAGTCTATGGGAATGTGACAGCTGCGCTCAATTGTGGGTGATGTTCAACTTGAAAATTAACCAAATCCCCGACTACTCATTAGTAATCTAAAATATCGCCTAGGAGGTTTAATGAGATCGGAGATCTCGACCTGTCTAGGAAGTCCTAATCTCAGGGTTATCGACTGGAGTTAACAGACAGATATGCGATCGAGCTATTCTTGATAAGTATTTTTTACTTTAAGCGTCAACTGTCCACAACCTCCGATCTAGTGGTAGTCATGGCACGATTGCCCTGATAGAGAATTTCCGGAGTAACGCACAGTGTGTATCCGTATGTAGTAGCGCACCGTGATCACCATGCATATTGACCTCTTCGACGTCAGTCAGGAAAAGAAGCATTCATCATCATGAAAGCCAAGCGCGTCATCGGCGTCACTGGCCTTACGGTCGTGCGGGATGCTTCGAGCTAAATTGGGCGACTTCCGTTTTGGTGAGCACAGCTACGTCTTAACGATGTGCAGTCAATGCTTGCTGATCCGACTCAGTTAAAAGGCTTATCAGTTTGATCTAGCACTATGCCCAAACAACATTGTGGCACATGTCTCAAATCTGTTCAACTTGGGCCACCACATAATGGCTGTGCTAGACTCCCTGCTTACAAAAATAGAATAACGCGATTTGTGTTTGTGACAAGGTACGGACGCATCTAGTCGTCCGGCAATCAGTCCATCAATGTCACACAACAACCTCTCTAATCCAAGTGTGCGCGTCACAGAGCGTTAATTGCTGAGGCGTACAATGGATTGAAGAGCAATGATGTGCACCCCATCAAGTCAAGGATGAAGTACCAACTCTTGCGTGAAAGCAATGAGTCGCCACCTTTCGAGATCAGCAAATAAAACAAATGGCACGCACTTGTCATGAATGAAGACGTCCGAGGTCGGACACATGAGCAGAAATACGATTGTTTCACGGTAATATTACTAAGAATCGCAACAGTCACAAAGCCAAAGCTCAGATGAGAGTGATCAGTCTCAGCTACCTACAGAGAAGAGTAACATAACTCTCATCATGGACATCAATATATTAGTGATTCTCACTGAAGGGAAAAGAAAGGAAGCCGTGTGCAGGAAGACGGAAGAAGAAAGGAGAGGAGAAGGAACCTAATTGATAAAACAGCTGCGTCTGTATTCCAACATTCAACATCAATGTGCCTACACCTTGAAAACAAACAAACGAGCTGTAAGTGAAAGTATGGCGTCATCAACAAGACAGCTTCCTTACGGTTTTCACTGACCCGCGTCAATAAATGCATTCCAAAGACAACTCGGGCAAACAACGACAACATTCACACCACTGAGCTCGATTAGCCGCCATCCCACCTAGCGTCTCAAGCCATCGACTCTGTGAGTCACGAGGTCCCCAGCCCGGGAGACGAACCCGATCTACAGTGACCAGTCCCTTGGTGAAAGATCTCATTTCTCCACACCAGGTCATCATCTGTTCACGTCGCGCCTCATGCCAGGCGGCTGTAGCATCAACAGTGTTCGATGTGGCAGACGACTGGTTGGCATCCTTAGTAGATGACCTAACCATCTAAGTCCGTGCAGATGTAAGCACTGAACAGGAGAGTTTGTTTGATAACCACTACCAAATACCCGCCTCCTAACTTCCTCGTTGTCTACTCGTTGGTGCCACCGATACGAACGACCAAACGCAGACATCAATGGTCAAATACCTGAAGACGGTTCATATCTTCTACCGTGAGTAGCTAAGTTCCGTTGCCGTAAAGTAACACAACCCCCATTGTCGTATTATATACGCGACCTTTAAGCATCAGAGAGATAACTCTCGGTCGCCATAGGTATTCTAGATTAGCGAACACCGCCCTAGCTCTGGAGATACACGCTTCTATTTCATTCCTAACACCTCCACCGCCGTCGCTGATGCAGCTTCCCAGGTATACAAACCGGTCAACAACCTCTATGACAGCATTATCTAACAATAAATCTACGTAGTCACAGTAATCTATCAGAATCACGCTGCACCTTGAGGCTGCAAATCGCATTCCGAAGCACTTAGCAGAACTCGAAATAGCGTTTAGCGTTGTTTGTGCCAATTGAAAGTTGTCAAACAGCAACAACGTATCCTCAAAATAACAAAGATCAGACAGTCTTTCACCAGGTAGGAGGTCCACACCAGCATCTTGTGAGTGCCGCAGACAATCCTCCATTATTTCGTCTGTGACAGAAATGACGAAAAATGGTGAAAGAAAACAAATCTTGGCGTACACTGCTCATGGTGCTGAAATTGTCAGACAGTTCACCATAAACCCCAATTTGAGTTAAAGTATGCGACTAAAGCGCCGACAGTATTGCCACATAATTCGTCGGTAGATCCCCGTGTTTAAGCGAATCTCTAAGTGGAGATCCACCCACCGAATCGAATACACTTTTACGGTCGATAAATACGGCAATTGTTGGTCGGCGGTAGACATGACGCTGTTCCAGAAATTGAAGATGAGTGAAAATTTGATCAATACAACTCAGTCCAGGACGAAACCCTTCCTGTTCTTCCCTAATGTTCGCCTCTTGGGCTGCAATGAGTCTGTATGATGGATACTAGAACCCTGGAAATGACTGGGGTTAAATTACTTCCCCTATGGTTTTCGCAAGAACCTCGGGCTCCTTTCTTGAATATGGAAACTGTTACCGAGTGACCTCAACACAGAGAGATGGTCTTTGTTGTCCATACAAGAAACAACTGCGTAGAATCCTCAACTAATGTCTCCTCACCTACTTCGAAAAATGCAGGCACGAGATCATCTGGGCCAGTAGTCCTATTACGTTTGAGAACCGAAATACAATTGCAGACCTCAGGTAACAACAGGTTTTATTAGAAGATAGTGCATGAAGTCTTTGATGTAAGGTAACAAGGCAAGACCGAACGAAAAGCAAAATATTCTAGAAGTTTATTTTCAACTACCAATTGTGTGGTTTCGGGAGATGAAAATGAATATTCACCTCGACACATAGACTCACGTCGTTCAGAATAATACCCACCGTTTTGCACATAACTCCACTAGGTTTTGAAGCATCAGTCAGATGGCTTGTGTATGCCGTAAGCTCTAGAAATAATGTTCTCTATAGCGCCCAAAGGGCAGCACCAAACTGAGAGTGGACAAGTCACCCGGAATGCCTGGAAATCGAGGGAGCTTAATTCGGGACCTTATGTACTCACTAATTCACTTCCATTTTTGTTCACTGTTAGTTGTTATCCGTCGGGAGCTTCCTAATTCTCAGATATTGTGATGGATTTGGTGTAAGCAGTTAAGTAAGGTACAAGTCAGTCAGGCGTGCAATCGTGTTAATTGGTTGGCGGTATCCGAAACGGATTACCCTGTCACAGTGACCGAAGCCAAAGGACGCCTGCGCTTTAAACCATCATCCCAAATGGCTTGCGCTGCACCACTTGCGGTTCCACTCACACACTACGTATCCGGTGTAAACCCAAAGGAGTAAGATCAGTAGGTGTGTGGATCGTGTTAATTAGTTGTGAATACACACGTACACTGTGGGACGAAGCAAATTACACGCGAAAAGCCGTCTACCCTAGCTGAACTGTAAGTCAACCTGGTATAAATATCAGGACAAAACACACACAAAACAACGCGAACAATCATATAAAGCCTCCTCCGAACGACATACCCCCCCTGTTGACTTGATAAAGACTAATCTCGCCAACAAAACAGCAAAACGACAAAATAGGTACGAGAATAGGATTTGGAAGGATAAGAAACTTACATCTTGGGTAACAGCATGCAAGAGACCACTGTAGGCCACGTTTGCATTAAAGCGCTGCACCACTGCCCAGAACGAAATTCCCTCTGTAGACAGATATGAATGGAAACAACAGTAAAACAAAAAGCACAGTAGGATACACGGTAGACGATTGCATATGGTGCAACAATGGCAGATGTACGAGAAAAAACGTTCTACAGGGTGAAATGACGCTATTTAGGAGAGAAGGATTACTCGAACTTTAATGAACTGGATATCGCCAGAGTAGCACATATAGGGAGACGATGTTGGTGGAGAGATCCAGCTTAACGGGCCTCCGTAACTACTAAGTAAAAGGTGGAACTAACAAAAAGAATTCTAACAGTAAACATCTAAGGTCAAAACGCGTCTTTATACAAATCAAGTCGGACCAGTCATAACGGCTTGCTCATATCCCCACAATTTGCTTCCCACCAAGCCATCACTTAAAAGGACGAGAGGGCAAACAGTTTGTTCACTAACATGATAATGTGATGCCAGCCGTGGTGCATTCCGTTCTGCCGTTCGCTGTGCCTTCACGAAGGTACAAACATAGAACGTACGCACCTTAGAACACTACCATTCTCCCGCTATCTAAATGATCAGGTAAAGATAGACAATCACAACATTTGTTGAGTAAATCACAAGAGAAGCAGTGTTTTACATTCTCAACAGTTGCCAGTCTTCCTTGCTGACGTCCTTCATGGATCATTAAGAGAGTGACCATAATAACCAACCCTCTGATTGCGTTCAGGCGTCGCTGTCAGACCTATTGGCATTTAACTCGTTGGGTAGTTAGATCTCATAGCATGCTCCCTCACAATTCAATAGCTAATCAAACCAGTATGATCCATGAATTCACTCGAGTGACACCAACACGTATTTGTGTAAGTTATGACAGCACGAATGACTCAATTCCGATTTGGAGAGGTACCCACCGTAGTTGCTAACGTCCCCATTTCAAAGATTTGGTTACCAAAATCCGGAAAGCCAGCCCAACCGAACACAAACGGCACGATCAAGCCGCTATGACAAACCGAAACAAACTTGACAGCGGGTTTCCTTTGCACACATACAGACGCATATATACAATTGGACGAAGTAAGGGCTACGATTAATCAAATTGTTGGTAAAGCGGCGGATCAGCTAATCGCTACGGCGTCCCCGACCCTTCTCCGGCAAGTCAACAGGCAAATAAGAATCGACAACGGTAAACTACTAATTCGGGAAACAAAAGCATGCTTCGAAGATCTGACTATATTCCATAACTAAGAATTAAAAATACACTATCTGCCCACAAATGCATACCCATGGACCATTCGAAAAGTGCTCATTAAGTCTTCGGAAGAATGAGTTGAGATGTTACGTTTTGCCGTCAATTCCCTGTCGTTGGGCAAGATACGGAGACTATTTGAGCCCACAGGTGGAACCACATAATAGACCAGTGAAAGTAGCTCGGAAATAACATGATCATTAATGAGACAGCCATGTGATTCACTTTAAACGCGGTGTTGCACAGCACGGAGATAAACCGTTAAAAAGAATGGATGAAAAAGAGGGTCCACTGAGACAGCTTAATAACAAGGTTAACTGTTTTGGAAAAAGCAAAACATATGGAACTATGAGAGAGCGTATTTGGTGAGCACGAAAAAAACCGCCCAATTCGATCACACAGGATCACAAAGGAGGACAAAGCTGTCTAAAAGTAGCAAGGTAATGAAAAAAACTGCATACTGGACATCTTTACAAAACAGCAGTAAGGTTCAGACACGTCACTTCTTAAGTGATAAATCGTCATGTAGCTGATCAAAGACGCAATCAATCGTCTTCCCGAAAAACAGGCTGCTTGGATAGTACAGCCAGCAGCGGTTTTTCAAATCTTCCTCAGATTCAGTGTTAAAATGAACGCTTTGTGATTAGTCTGAAAAGATGGATCAGGAAGAGTAAAACTGGAATTAGTAATAATAATGATAGAACGAGATATTGAAGCCACCAAACTGCTGAAACCTGGACATAATCTGCTGAAGAAGCTGGGGCCCGAATTCACGATTATGGATTTAATGGCCATCGGAAGCTACTGAAGCCCTTGATAGGCTACATGAAATCAAGGAAGAGAAAATTTCATTTCTTTTTGCTGGGGTAACTTTACCAGGTTGTTGACGGAGGAACCGAAGGTGAATTGACTCGACTTCCTCGGTAGGTGATACGATGTTAGGACAAAAACGGAGACCACGGTTTGTCCTGGTGCTGCGAACACAGACATCTCGATTTCCGCTGGCTCGGACAGCGTCCAGGAGTGAGGCTAACAGCGCATCTCTGAACGACAAAACAAATAAACACATGGAGAACAATACGGTTAAACGATGAGAACCAAAGGCACGACTAACGGTCACAGACGGAAGTCTGGAACACGTAACAAATGACACGAATGGATGACGGTACGCTCGCACACAGGTCAACACACTGCGAAATCACCAAACAGCCAGAAATACGTACGACCATGAATCGCAAAACCAAGTGGTTTATATGTAAATCACAGATAAATATAAACTTACACGGAGTTTTCTAGTTAAATCTACAACGTTACGTCTACACGCATTGCTAGGACAACAGTTTACGTGCTCAAAAATCACTTCGGCGTAGGTGGGAATACCAAAATAACTAAAGCGGCAGAAAAACTAGTTGAAAGAAACGGTTAATCTTTCATACGTTGTTGGATTTTTCTAACAATGACAAAACTATTACGACGTACCGTCAGAAAGTTTTACGTATAATGATCAAAATACAGCTATGATGTGGGAAGCAGTATCAACAATCCTTGTGCTGGACACAATAGTGAAAAAGTCGACCATGTATCACGACCGACAGCGTCCTGACTGCATCGTAACGCAAGCAGCTTCGATACGACTGACCTCGGAAACATAACGGTCAGTGGAAGTTTCAATCTGTTGTGAACGCGAGTACGAAAAAAATCCGGGGAAACGAACAAGCCTGGGGTGCGCGAAGATGTACGAAAAGCAAACCCCGAAGCGAAATCGGTACAATATATACACACATTCAGTCAGTCCAAAGGCCTATTCAGCCTGACTAGGCAGTATGTCGGCTTAAACCGAAGCTCACCGTAAAAATGATGTGAGCCATCCTAGAGGAATAAAAGGTTAGCAGAAATAGAAGATCAGAGTAAAAGGACGCTGAATGGGTTAAACAAGGATTGGTGCATATGAATAGGCGCTATTAACGGTGGCACACTGCCCACTCGGCCGGTATTTCTAACCAGTAAACTGAGTGATTACAAGGTTCTTAACCATGTAGACAACACCAACCCAACATTTTCGACCAATTAGTCAGAGCCTCCGTATTTCGTGACTATTTTGCTGTCTGATTGTCCTATAGTTTGCCCGTCTGTCCACGGTGTCTGTAAACCACAATCGGAGCATTAAATGGGCAGTTGGCATATAGGGCACGTAACCCAACGAAACAAGGGAATTTGTGCCACATGATCGATGGACCAAGTGTCCTGAATTTACAGTAATACGCATTAGAGAACTTACATGCCTGGTTACGTAATCATCGTACATGATGTTGGCTGACGAGGTGACGCAAGGATAGTCAAACACACAGTCTGCCGATATAATCTTCCCGAACGTACCACATTTTCGAACCACAAAGCAGAACAGATCATATGTCAACATTGTGTACCCTCGCTTTAAACAATAACCCGAAGACGCCACAGATAATGCGGATTAACGAAAGCAATACGAACCTGTGCTACTATCTTTAATTTCTCATCGGTGACATTACGGGCTGCTAAATATGGGTAAGAGTGCAGTTTCAAACAAAATTCCCGCAATAGAAAACGCTGGAACATCATATGCACAAATACGGATATAAAGAGATCACTAACCTGTCAGTAGAGAAGTAGGTTTTGATTACCCCACGCACATACTCCACAGAGAACTGTTGCGGCTGATTGCGATCTCTAATCAGTGCGTGTATCTATGTGCAAAAAATAAAAGTAGTGATAGACCGAATGCAAAAAGCAGTTAAAGTGTTGTCACACTATCTGCGATAAACAGCTCCCGTCAAACATGAAGCTCACCTCACATAGGGGGTATGCAGAAACGGCACGGTAGCTAAGTGGATCACGTTCCAACAGAAAGCTATCGGTAATACACAACAGACGGGATGTGTTTGACAGTGAAGAAGCTTGGCGACGACAGCCCACCTTCTGAACCACAAATTCCGCTTGTGATGTGAATTCATCTTCACTGGAGCCATATAAAAAGGAAGGTGAAAGGCTAATGAGAGTAAGGTGAACAACCGTAAAGTAAAAACACAATTAAGCAAGCCTTACTAACCACAGGAATGAGGGACATAAATGCGTCCAAGGACACCATCACACCATACTTTCAAAGAATGTTACCCATGTCGCCCAGATTACATCGAATAAGGTAATGACGCCCTTGGACAGTTCAGTGTTGCCGACGAAATTACTATTCCTGTATGTCTGTTGGTTTGTTCTTCTGCTTGGCTCGCTCATTCACAATCAATCTGTATTCTGTGTTGCAATGAAGTGACTAAAGGCGTTGGTGTGTTTCAATGCAGTGGACAGTACACCGAATAATCCGTATGAAACCTTCAGAAAACCCCATTCGTTACCAGAAGATTTGACAAGCAGTACAACCGATGATCACACGACTAGGACTTCTCTCCAAGTTGAAGTCAGAAATCATTAAAGCTGCTCAGCGACACTTGATTGTCAACAAAGTAGTGGAGGACATGGTTGTTATAAGCTGAACATCATTCGCAATTGATCGCAGCTGTCACATTTCCACAAACTTTCCAGTCAGCCTCTTTAGAAAACAAGCACTATACTCCAGTTCCACTTCTGTTAGAGCTCGTCAGTAACACATATCTAGAACTAGAATTTCGGCCTAGTTTTTATAAGATAACCGTATTGACAAATGCACAAATGACTTCATATTAGGCAAGATCGGATTATCACATGCAAACGCTCAACCACAATCGCTTGTGAGTAATACTCTAACAAAAACGAAACTCGAGTACAGTGCTTCTTTTCGAAAAGGGCTAACTGGAAAGTTTATGGAAATCGACAGCCACGATTGATTGTCAGTGACGTCCAGCACGTGATAACCAAATTCCTTACTATTTATTAGAAGTACTGCAACCGTTTAGGGGAGAATGTGACATGTTAGTTGTTAAATTATTTTTGAAAAATAAACCACGTGCAACATTTAAAATAACTAACCAGGTCAATTATAAATAAGTGGCAAGGCTGTTTACAGATCCGGTGAAAAAAAGAGAACTGACCTGCCTTTTCCCAGCCGGAACTCTCGACAATAGTCTCGGGTAAGTGGAGTAGGAGATCGACGCAAGGCGAGCCCAAGATGAGCTTGCGACAAGTCCCCGGCTGCCTTGATCAATTGGTCAGGATTTTGAACGGTGAACACATGCTGAGAACACGATAAGACAAAGAGTAGTTGAATACAGTCCGATGTGTCATGAGACACGGGAAAAAACAAGGACGTCGATCACCCATGGATCAGCGTAGAGCAGTGTGGTTAAATGAAAATCGACCGATTTGACTAAACTGCCAACAAGAATTGTAGTTTACATTTTTCAGGGTGGAAAGTTCTCCAGAAAATAAAAGATTCTTGAAGAACCAGAATGAATTGACTATTCAGCATATGATCGAAAGCAGGATAGAGCCAAACGGTCGAATAACATGATAGCAGAAATGAATGGTAAAATGATACTTGTAACCAAATAAGTGGTTAGGGGTGCCCTGAACGTTATCGACCAAAAAAT
>JTDE01000015.1:6257-19575 GCA_014338405.1 Paragonimus skrjabini miyazakii
CAACGTTAACCTTGTGAAGCGAGAATTGATGTAATTACTCAGCATTTTTTTATCGAACATTACAATTTTTGAGAACCGTCGTTTAAGAAGCAAATGAACTGAATGCTTCTTCCTGAACTAACATTTCCCTCTATTATTATGTCCGTTTTGTAACTTAATTTCCATAATTGGTGTATTGTACAATTAACAATTTTGAGTACGGTATGCGTTTCACGTTACCATGTGTATACTGATCACGCTTTTCTAAGCGTGTTTCTCACAGATGCGTTGAGAAATATACCATTATTATTATATTGCCGATAGTGAATATGTCCGTCTAATACTAATCGATCATGTTTCATGCCACTAATAAGTAAAACCGTGCTGACCTCAAACTTTTAAAATGTCAGAAAATGTTTGATCTGTGTGTGGCATCGATATCCATCACATGAAGAAAACGTGTAAACTCCTGAAGTTGCGACATTTTTTGAGCATGCGCGTATTTGGCTGTTTTTATTGAGTCGTTCGTTAACTATTCGAATTCACATCGAGTTATGCGTAACCTGATGATTCAATGAATGCCCTTCTCAATAACCAACGGTAGATAAGATAACTTATCTTCGAAACGGTAAACGAAGAAGCGCACGTAAAAACTGTATTTAATACGGTACCAACTGAGCAAATATACCGGAAAATTAATCTTTCATCTCGCACGTGAGAACTCCTCAGAAACTCAAGAAAGTATGTGCCCGTACAATAAAATCGACAGTTAAGCACCGCCCATTAATGGGGGCGATAAAACGTAATTGAGCCTGTCTACACAAATGGTCGTTGGTGGTGTCAAATCAAAACTACTGTTCGCGTATTGAGAAATGCTGGGAACTATAAGTTACTCAAGAAAAAGTATAGGAGGAGAAAGTTCAAGTTCGGCAATTAGAAAGTTACAGGGCCCGGATTAAATAAGAGCAAGAAAAAATATTGCAGTGACTGATGTAAAATGGAAGATGATTAATGCAATTTATTGAAGGAAGATAAAAAAGTAGGTCCACCTTCAAACGATAATCCTTGAAGGCCCTAGGTCTAAAACACGTGTCTGAACGTTTTATGAGGAACACGGCCAAAGTCCGGAGAAAATGGAGGAATAAAGCCTCCGAGATTGATGCCATCTATAGACCCGTTAAAAACAAACAGGTTAGTTAGGTGTGGCCAGCCTAATGAAACCAGATCGAGCGGAAGCACCGTGGAAACTTGAACTAAGCTAAACGTTGATACAAAATATCGAACGACGTATAAGACTGAGCAAACTAAGGAAAGGCAGTGAATGAAACGTCAAATGTTACTGAAGAGTAATCGAGATGTTCTGAGAGACGTACATGCTAGGGAGAAACGGAGCCAAACTACAACCGAACACTGAACGTTTTAGTGGATGTCAAATCACAATCGTTTCAGGAAGAACAAACTATGCGTAGTAGGATTCACTTATCGTCGGGCGCAGCAAAGTTTTACAACGCAGCCTCATGCAATAAGTACACAAGATTGCCAAAATAAAGGATAGATCTATAAGATACTGCTGGAAGTATCGTTCAGCAGGTCGCGTTTGGTGTTTAACATGAGCTAGACTATTTTGCTAGATGTGTCGCGAAGACCGATTGTCCAGAAAACAGCACCGTAGTATCGTTGGCACCATTCTATCGGCCATCCTTTGGCCAAGATCGTAGCAAATTTACCGACCTTAATTATCGTTTATTAATGTTGTCCCCACTAGCATTTTCACCAGTCTTAACACTCAGATTTGTTCCATGTTACACTCACTTATTAGGAAGTTATTGTTGTTAACCATCGCTTTATTTTTGCTTACAGTTTTTGCTGAAGTAAGAACGTGTCTCCTCCCTTCTCCACATTAGGACGAAATGCACTCCCAACTTTATCAACAGCTATTGATTGATCTACTCAAACAATTCACATCGCATTCACTCGCAGTTTTACTCCCCACGATCTGGAAAGAAGGTAGGTAATGCAGCATCTTTTCAAATTAACGATATTTACATTTCAAATAGCAGTGTTGCAAAGTCGTACCGGAAGTGAATACCGTATGTTCAAATTCCTCTCTGGTTTTGTCATTGTGACCCAAGCGTCAGACGTCCATAAAGCCTGCCAATTACCGATCTGACTACTTTCAACTCAGTTTGTTCCCGCCAGCTCACGTCGATCACTTCAAGCCTCCGATCAGCCATGCATATGCGTTCGAATTTTGAGGGATTCTCAAAGGCTGTCCATGGAATGGACTGCGCCATGCAGTGCTTCGCTTGTAATACGCATTTTCACGCTTCGTTTATGGGTTTGGCAGGTGATGAGCACAAGCCACTAATATCGTCCGGGTTTGTTTGTGTTCGTCGTAGGTCTGCATGGTAGAGTGAGAACGCTGCGGATAATACGATTTCTGAGGTTGTGATGACGTCAGTCACTACTGTGCAAATTCATTCCGTTGTAAAGCAGGCTGTCTTGCTTGTGGGTGGTACACTACTCACAAACGACGTTCAGGAACTAAAGGGCAAGCTTCAACGCCAGGAGGACGACGAACCGGAAGTGACTATCGGAATAGTGTGTGCACAATGTGAGGAAGTGCCGCCAAAGCGAATGACAACGGACTGTTACACGATGCTTGTAAATGCATGTCAGCCATGCAAGTGAGTGTACGCGTTCATGGTCCCATGTTGTACTTGTACGCGGTGCTGAACGCAGCGCAAAGAGGCCCTTCGAAGATGGAGAGGACTGCTACAAAGGAGACGCTGGTGACTGCGTTTGACAGCCCAGCCGACCGTCAGGAAATTATGCTGTGGCTCCAGACGGTCAGGTTTGAACAAGGAGCGGAACCATCGGTGTTTGCCGCCACTTTGCAAGGGTTGCTTGACAGGGCTCTGCCAGGATTGGATCAAGAATCACGACAGTACTTGCTAACGGAGCAGTTCATTGAAGGCCTCCGATAGCCGTTCGCGATCAAGTCCGTATTACCCATGTTGCTCGACGAGTGCACACTGATGCGCTTGCGGAGGTGGAGCGTGAGTTGGAAGCTATGTCCATAGCCTCAGGGGCTGCGAACGGAAATACGGACAAGAAGATACCGAAAGAAATGCAGAAGACAATGGAGCAACTCGCCGCAGATGTAGCTTCATTGAGTACAGCATCACAGAAGAAGGATCGACTAGGAAGCTGCTTCATCTGTGAGGGTAAAGGACACCGGAAGAAAGATGGCTCAACCCGGCGGTGTTCTATGATTGTTCTTTTTGGTGGGCGGGTCAATTAGTAATGAAAGCGATTAAGAGAGGGGCCGTACATACAAGGGTTGAAGTTAACGGAAAGATAGAACAATGTTTCGTCGATTGCTGGTGTATGGAAGCAAAACGTAGAACCAACATCCATGGTAATCAGGACAGTTAGGGGTCACCGTATACTGTTTAACAGTTTGGCATGATGTGCGGGGCGTATCGGCAGCCATATCGTAGAGTGTCGTTTCAATGTCACCCAAACCCAGGCAAATGATCCTTAGAGCGGATTTCCTGTGTGCATCATATGCCGTGATTGACTGGAAGCTCAAAAAGTTGTCAACCAGGTATGTCTCACTGACGCTCACAGGACAACGACAGGATAGTGTCAATCATGTACGCAAGGCTAAAACCCCAATTTGCACAGCCACATGCTCCAGTCAACGGTCAAGAAATGTGCAGAAGTATTTATGAATGACAGTTATCTGTGCGGATTCTGCAACTGGATTGCGCATTAAATATCAACAACTAGAACATTTCAACTTCACGGACTCCGCAGGATACCGGTTCATCTTGAGGAGAAATTAAAAAGGAAAGTGCAGAACATGCTGAAAGAGGATGTTACCGAAGAAGCCAACGGTCAGTACAGCTTGTCTGTTCTCCTGGTGAAGTACCGCTTTTGTGTGAATTTTAGACGGCTGAATGAGGCCATGCAGAATACTGTTGGGCCAATACCATCCATCGCTGTTACTTTGAGAAGCTGCAGCAGGCGCAGTTGTTCACGGTGTTGGACCTACGCTGGGGACACTGGCAGGTAACGATCGAACCCATGGACCACGAGAAACACCATTCACGGTAGGCAAAAAACAGTATCAATTCAAGCGCATGCCGTTTGGCCTATCCGGAGCACCGTTCACACTTCGACGCCTGATGGTTCGGCTGGTAAAACGACTGGATATTTGACGGTATATGGAGATGACAACGTAATATACAGTAACACGGAATCGGAATATGCCACCTACATAGATGCTGTCTAAAACCGCAATAAGAACTTAAGACTCCGGATCAACGCCGAAAAGTCACAACTCAGACGGTCATCGGTGGTTTCACTGGGACACATGTTGAGTCAAGGTGAAACCAGGCCCCTGCCACAGAATGTACTGACAATTAAAGGGACCCAAGCTCCGAAGTCTCAGCGCATGCTGAGACAACTTCTCGGTTGGGCAGGGTACTACAGTCAGTTCGTGAAAAATTTCCACTCCATCACATTATCACTGTACAAACTGCTTCGAAAAGACAGGAAACTTGAATGGACCGACGATGCCCAAGGGGCGTTCACGCAGGTGCAACAAGCGATGAACAAGCAACAGCTGACGCTGAAACTGCTGACTACAAAAGGACCGTTCATCGTAGTAGCAAATGAAAGTGACCGTGGCATTGGCGCAGTATTCAAGTAAAGGGAAGGAGTAATCGAATATGCCAGCAGGGTCCCGACCCCAACGGAGCAGAAGTATTCGACCACTGAG
Source organism: Paragonimus skrjabini miyazakii (assembly GCA_014338405.1). Lineage (NCBI taxonomy): Eukaryota > Metazoa > Platyhelminthes > Trematoda > Plagiorchiida > Troglotrematidae > Paragonimus > Paragonimus skrjabini miyazakii. The sequence continues at coordinate 11,026 of JTDE01000015.1, forward strand.
AAAGAAGGTTTGGCAATCTTCTGGGCACTAGACAAGTGGAGGCCGTATCCGTTGGGTCAACACTTCCACGTGGAGATGGATCACAACCCTCTAGAGTGGATCAAGACTGCGAAGGACCCTAGAGGCAAATTCACCCGAGAGGCATTGCGCTTACAATAATATGACTTCACGATCAACCATGTGCCTGATCCTAGTAATTGTACCGCTGATTTTCTTTCTCAATCGCAGATAGATGACGAACTCCCCAAAAAGACCTTCGGAGTCGTTCGCCTAGTAATGCAGCAAGATCTACAAAGAATAATGCGTCAGGAAAAGGACCTCCAGAAAGTGATCGACGGTCTGGTAAGAGGTGTGAGAACCTCAACAAATGCTAAGAATAAAGAGCTGAATATAATCGCTTCTCAGTGAAGAGTTGGCTTAAACAGTGCGAACGTATTAACATGGCAACGAGGTGTTGGCCGCCTTTATGTGGTATTCGTCCCGAGACAACTGAGGAAGGAGCTGGCAACAAACTGCCATGAAATGGCACACACCGGATACACCAGGGAATACGATCTACAACAACGTTTAGCATATTGGCCGAAGATGAAAGAGGATGTGACAGCTTACGTGCTTGCGTGTCAACAGTGGGGGAGCCCAACGGCCCTCACTGCCAATACCAGTCTCCGAAATCGGTAAACCCTGGTCTGTGAATCTTATGGGCCTATTTCTACTTAGTGCCCGCGGCAACCTGCAAGTTCTGGTCATGACAGAACACCTTACCCGTTGGATCGACACGACTGGCGTCCCGGATGAAAAAGCATTTACGGTGGGAGACATGGTGACGAAGCACTTCGTAGTAAACCACGATGTACCCAAGATCGGGGGCCATGCTTCGAAAGCGAGGAGTTTTGAACACGCGTGCAACAACCAGGATTTGAACGCAACCGAACGGCACCATACCGCCCGCAAACGAATGGGTTAACTGAACGTCACAACGAAACGATCAAGGAATGGTTATCAGCCAAAGGAAACGACTGGGAGTCTGCATTACCGCTGGTATTAGTAGCCCACCGGGCATCTGTGCTGACTAGCACGAAGAAATCCCCATTTCAGTTGATGTACAGTAGAACCCCCTGGCTTCATGTGGATCGGGACGTTGGGGTATGGTCAAAATGCACCGATTCCATCAGAGAATTGGTTGCCGAAGGAGGGAGAACCAAATAAATCTTAAAGCATCGTAAGCACACGCAAAAGAGCGATCCAGAACGCAACGGCTCGGAAAAACTAGAATGTTCAACCTGGGAGAAAGGATGAAATAAGGAGTTCATCAAAACACGGGTGCCAGCGAACAAGGGTCAAGAAAACCTTTGCCTATGTTAAGCACTACCCGTAATAATTTGCTCGGAGGCCATCCTCTCAAAGTGAGTGTCCAACATAGTCGGTTAGTGCATCGTCACAATTTCCTTTAACTACCAGTTTGTAAGTTAAAGACTGTCATTGCTGATTAATTGGTTTCCGGTGGCGATAATTATAATTCCGAGGTTCACCGTGATAATTTCACGTTAACTTTGTTCACCGGAGTTCGTTGGTTTGGTAAAGGAGGTAGGGAGCAAGTCGTCTAGGGGCCCCGTATCTCAGCGTATTGAATAATAGGGCTGGGGACAATAAACCTATAATTAAAAACGGGTGAAATAGTTGGACTACGAACGGAATAATTGATCGAAAGGAACTTTAAAAGCAAAGAGAATTTTTGTGGGCAGGTTTACCAGTCGATTGTGTTGATGCCCCACTTTGGATGTGTGATCCCTCGAGACGGTATTCACACAGGCATCAGACGGAGCTCGATTAGAGAAGCGAATAACCTATCACTCCGTATTCTGCACAACTCGAGTCATTACACAACAAATTCATCGATAATTTCATCATAAGATATCACTTGCATTCTAGGGACGACCTTCCTGACTTATCTTTGAACAGCCCCTTAATTAGGGTCTCACGGTTTTAGAAACAGATGCACCAAATCGCAGTTCTATTCTTCAGGTGAGATCAGAAAGATCGGTTGTGGGGAAGGTTTACTCAGACTAGTGAAGCTTGTCAGGGAGACGCTTGAAGAATGCCAAGGATTATTAAAAGTGAATGGTGTCAAGTCTCGCTTAGTATATTTAAAATGAGGGGTAGCACTATTGAGAGGTTGACTGATCATAGAGATGCGCTGAAGGTGTATCACTTCGCATTTCTCGACGACGAACTCATAAAGATTAAACTAATACCAGGAGAACAAATCTTTTAAATGGCGTTAGAGAACAGAAAAACCCTCGGAAGCTCTGATTTTGCTCCAGAAATTGACATCATCCGCAGATAACAACAAGGAATGTGAAGGTGAGTAGGTTGTATCGTTCATATGGATTATAAATAGGACGGGTACTAATTCTAACACCTACGAAATTCACTACTGCTCCAATCAGAGTTAGCGAAGCGGGAATTGACACGAACATAGTAACGGTGACTGGTAAAGTAGGAAGCCACCCGCGGGAATGAGTTGTAATTACCGTCAAGGTTGTGTCTTGCAAAAACACGATATTGCCAGCTTGACTGAACGCTTGAGCATAATCAAGACATGCAACATCCACTATTGTACACTGACTGGCTGACCGCGTTCAATGATCAGTGGCTAACGAAGTTTGCTGCTTTAGAACTTCCTGCAATAAGGCCAGGCTTGGACATCGAAGGGAAACTTTTTGGTGGGGAAATAGCCAGAAAGATTATCGCATGCAAGCGATTCAGGCACTTCAAGTATGCTAGTGAGAGCAGCAGTTAGTCTGTAGTTAGTAGGAGTATGGTGAGCGAAATTAGCTTGGCTATGGTTAACCTGTTGGAACTTAGCCCCATTCGATAGACCTGTTGGAAACAATGCCCACATTGTTGCCAATCTGTTGGGCGAGTTTTGGCGAAACAAAAGACGTTCCATTCGGCCCAGGGAACTCATCACTGAGGTTAGTCAGCTTGGATGGTGCAGCCGGCGGAGACTTATTTACTGTTCGCATGCAATAAGGAGGGATGGCGGCTGGGATGTTACTTGGCACAATAAAAGGTGGTCAAAAAGTGCTTCATAATAATCACCATATCAGCCGATTTAGCGTCGGTACTGGCAAGTTACGACGGAATCGTAAGCTGGGGACCATTCGCTGACGGCAGACTGTAGTGACTGCAATTTATAAGCAAATATTCCGTTACTGCTGTTTAACTGCATGAATATTTACGCTGTATGTAAGACAGATTACACCACGACTTCGTTGGCCGACTTGCTGTGTTATTGCTATCGCGCAGAAACTAGCCCCAGGTTCGCGCTAATTACAATTTCGACCCCCATTGCGTTTTCCTAGCTACTACATCTAATGTCATGTGATGGATTTTTGCAAGTTCACGAGATATCAAAGACTACTCGGAACGCTCTGAAAATTTGGTATATCACATTGAAAGAATAGAAGAAATCACCACATTGCCCCATGATTACCGTCAAGGCTGTGTAAGTCTGAAGTAAGAATCTGGCGTAACAGGATTCACTTCTATCATTTTGATAGGCTTCTGCAAGGCATCCGTTTCCGAAACTTTCTCGGCATGCCGAATTCAAATGGGCGGAATTTCAAGATTTAACTGGAAATGAAAATCAAGATAGCCGTACATTTATCGTTCAACTTCAAGCCCACGATTTAAGATGTAATTCCGGTGAGCGACTACAGGTTTAGCTGAGAGATTGGTTAATCATAGGAATCAATGCCGCTGTTTTTCAGCAAAAACTAAAACCACTGAGTGCGGCATCCCTCCATTCTGTCAGAGCTCTCTGTGAGCAATTTCAAGTGGTTGAAGCAGCGAAGAATGAATCTGTGAAGATGTGTTATATAATGCTAAAGATGCTGGGAAACAGGCACATCACTGGCAGCGGTAGTTAGAAAAAGCAAACATCTCAAGGAAATATAACGGCTGAACTGTATCATTTCGATTCGAACGCCGTCCAACATTGGAATAACCGTGGTCATAAATATTCCCAACGTACATGTCTATTTCGGAATTCTGATTGCCATAATTGTGGTATCATAGGCCACTTCCAACGCAATTGCCATATTTCCAGACAGCGTTTGCTCTATACTTTTTTGAAAGAGTACAGTCTCTCATTCGACTTTCAGTCCATTGTATTTGTTGTAATTCTCACCAAGTTTGCTAACTTCACGCGTCATATAACGCGATCTTCTGCTGGCAACGGCAGTCTCAGTCATTCCATCATTACTGACGCAGGCAGCGTTGAGTTATGTGCTTCAGTTGACTATGTGAAGCTACTGAAACACTTTGTTGTCTTGAAGCCTCCCGATATTTCTACCGAAAATATAACGGAGCATACTAGACCTGCTCTATTTCGCTCACGTATCCACTTTTTGTCAGTAATGCTGGTCCACCTACTACTGGCCTTAAGTGCATTTGGATTTTTAATGTCTTCTGCATTGTCCGTTGAGTCTTCTGAGACTAAAAAATTTGTCTTCGAGTGTGTTTCAGTTTTGAATTCAGTTGCTTTGGTAGCATCGGCACGAGCCGGCGAAGACACGACCTTCTGAGCGCATGGAAAAAATACAACGTCATCACTACAACAACCCGAACATTCGGTTAAACTTCGGCGAATTTGGCGGTTGTAATCCGCAATCAACAATTGTGTTACTGCTGGCTAGCCGCAGGAATTATTGCGCTCTACATACGATGATTTATGTTACGATTTCGTAGGCTCAGTTGCTGTGTTGCTGCTACTGTGCTGAAACCAGGTCGAAGTCTCAGCTACCTGAAGTAACAATTAACATAACGTACTTCTAACTACCACAAAGAAAAGGAACAAAACAAGCTTTCAACACTGTTGATAGACTAAATTATGAACCGTTGCTGTTAACAAAAGCGATATCCCCGAATAGCCGTTGTGTGTCCAATTCGAGTTCGAGTGTAGGACTGCTGATCAGGTTTGGTTCGTGATAACATAAAGGTCATCAAAGCCATTCTTTTACTTAGACCGATTTGATCTTGCAGCAATGAAGCTGACAGGGTGCTTTCCAACGTAGGCCCCAGATAGGTGTGCGTTAACTTCCAGGGCTATGTAGAGGGCATCTGCAATCGTTGTACACAGACTGTCAGCAAAAAGTGTCTGGCCAGACCTTTCCAAAGCCATTGACGAAAGACACAACATGGGACGTTCTGTGTTCCTTCGCCTGAAGTTTCTATGATGAGTGTTCATCGAATAGGCGAGTTCAGTGCCGTAGATAAAGTGGAACATGATGCTGACGTGGTTTATTTGAAGAGAGGATGCCATTTCGAGGTCATCAGCCACTAGGTCCTCATTTATAAAGACGTATCCGGCTGAGATGGTTTGACCAGTTCGACAACGTGTGTAGTGACAACCTTGTTCTGTACGTGAAAGGAAATGAATGTCTCAAAATCTTCTGCTGATAATGGTTCATCGTATTCTTGGTTTGGGACGGTAATGAATTTCACTTCAGGCGCCTGTTCTCCATGTTTCAAGTATCATTGACTCTATAACGTTGTAGGCATGAAGTGAATTGATCATGAGTGTTTCATTTACTAAGTTGACTTCTCGGCGCAACTTTACAGTTTTTCTTTTTTATCCATCTCAACAATGCAGTGGTACAACGTTCGGCATGATTTTGAATGTGACCTTGAGAGATGTCGCTCGAAGTGCTTAGAGGTGCTTGCATACCCGATGATGAGTATATGCAACAAGTTAGAAATCTTTGTGGTGATAATCCTTCGTGGAGTTGTGATTATACAAAATCCAACATATCCGTGTTCTCAAAATTCAGCAATACGTCAAACATCAAAATTATCAAGGTTTTCTTGCGAACTTTCCCCGGTTATTCAGTAGCTTGTTCATGTTTTCAAAGATGTCCCTGCTGATTTGCTCTTCGACACTTTGATGGATACCGAATATAGAAAAGTGTGGGATAAAAACATGGTGGAGAGTTTTGAGCTCTGCCATATTAACCCAAATAACGATATTGGCTATTATGCACGTAAGCGTATTTTGTGGCTCCTTACTCTTAAATTTGTAGTCCGTTCATTTCCTGCTATATGCGACAGGGATTTTGTCCTTCAGAGGTCTTGGCTGCAAACAGGCTCAGAATTTATCATTACGAATCGTTCAATTTTTCACAAAGTTAGTATTTTTAGTCACAGAATTATCTTCGGTCATTTTAAGTCAGTTACAGTTAGTTGATTTGGCAATAACCATAGCACTGCTTAAATGTCTGGGTATGCACTGTGAATGGTGATGCGTTTTTACTCAGCATACTCTGTTCTACTTGGTTGACAAGTCTCTGCTTCCATTCTCCAGTTCAGTTTCCAGGACGGAGCGGCTTCATTTAGAAATTGTCCAGTTTCTTGCAGCAGTGAGATTCTGAGTACGCCAAGTGCTGCGACGACAATGAGAAGAGATTCTTCACTTCAGTGAGTTAGTATGAGGGCTACTAGATAAAAGCTGAGGAGTTAAAGCTCTCAGTGCCATCAGAACACAACAAGTTCACAGCTACCACCAATACACACAAGTTTATCTTCCCATTGAAATGACGTGAAACAAGAGTTAAGTGTAAGACCAATGAGAGGTTGATTTCCATAATCTATACTTTCAGATGTTAAGACTAACTTTGTAAGTAAAATAAAAGCAATGAATAAGATTTAAAAGAGATAATGATAGCAAATAGAGATGAAAAGTTGACTAACTTAAATCTACGACAAGGAAATTACTTCGGAAAGTCATCCAAACTAAACCCTCAACAGTTCCGGGAAGAAGGATGGCCAGCACTCATCTAGCTTTCTTTTGAACTCTGTCACACTATCAGAGGATACTACTCTCTGTGGAAGCATGTTCCAACAGTTGGTGACTCGACATACGAAGAAGTTAGTCCTCATCGATGTAGCAACCGTCTTCTCCAACTTGAGACTGTGACCTCGGAGGTGTGAGTTTGTATGCAAACTGAACAGAGATTTCGCCTCAACTCCAGTTATTCCCTTGAGAATCTTGAAGGTTTCTATCAAGTCTTCTCTAACCCTCCTTCACAAAAGAGAAAACAGATCAAGTTTTCTTAGTCTGTCTTCATATGAGTTATCTCGCATTCCCTCGAAAAACCTTGTAAAACTTCTCCGAACCTTCTCAAGCAACTTCACGTCTTCTACCATATACGGGCTCCAAGCTTGCACACAGTATTTCAGATGTGGCCTAACATAAACTTTATAAATCGGCAACAGCATCTCCGGGCTCCTTGTCGTGAACGTTTTCCTCAACATATTTAGCGCTCTGTTTCTTTTCGCACTGCGTCTATACACTGTTTAGAAACTTTGGAGTTCCCCTCTATGAGCACTCCCAGTTCCTTGGTTGTTTCTACCCTCCTCAGCTCCTTCTCCTCCCCCTCCGTGCAAAAATACCTGACTGACCCTGACTGTTCCCCATCAAGCAGCTGATTACACTTATCTACAAATAAGGGCAAGTGCCTTTTATTTGACCACTTCTGAACAGTATTCAAGTCCTTCTGCATGCTCGTGTTGTCATTATTTCCTACAACTTTCATATCATCAACGAAGATGTAGCAGGGATACTTCAGGTTTTTGGTGAAATCATTGATGAACATTATAAATAGTAGTGTTCCAAGCACTGATCCTTGAAGTACCCCACTAACTACAGTACCTTCTATGGACCTTTTCCTTGCTACCTCTACATGGAAGGTGCGACTCCTCAAGAAGTGCTGTATCCATCCCACCAATATTGAAAGAAGACCAAAGGTCCCCAGTTTGAGGATCAGCAGTCGGTGGTCCACGGAATCGAATGCCTTCCTGAAGTCCAAGTAGCAAACCTCAGTTTTCTCTCCTCTATCCAGCCTCTCTGTGATCTCTTCGAGGAAGCAAATCAGGTTAGTGAGACAAGACTTATGCCTCACAAATCCATGCTGGTTTGCAGAGAGAAGCCTGTTTTCAGTTAGGTGTCTCACAATCCTGTCTTTTCTAATTCTTTCTAGTAGTTTCAGGACACCTGATGTGAGACTTACTGGTCGATAGTTGCCCACCTCGTGTTTCTTACCACCCTTATGGATGGGTAAAACCACTGCCTTCCTCCAGTCATCTTGGATGATGGCCTTCTGTAGGGTAAGATTAAACAACACGGTGAGAGGCTGCTGTAAAACATCACTGAGAAGTCTTAGTATCTTTGAATGGATACAGTCCGGCCCCATTGCCTTATTCACGTCTAGCTTATCCAGTCTATTCTTAACCTCCTGCTCTCTTATTTCAGCTTCCTCTGTCATTGGCCCTCTTGCAGTCCCTGTGCTGAGTCTCACTGTGGTAGGTCCAAAGTGCAAAATATTTACTGCCTCAAAAAAACGGCGGAAAACATCTGCTTTTTGTAGTGGCGATTCGATAACATTGCCGTCAGTATCAACAATGTTACCCAGCCCTCTCCTAATGGTTCTTCTGGCCTGGACATAGCTAAAGAAGGCTTTAAGGTTCTTATTATGGTTCTTTGCCAGATTC
>JTDE01000015.1:19735-44408 GCA_014338405.1 Paragonimus skrjabini miyazakii
CTTTACTAAGCCTTTCCACACACGTGAACGTTTTGATTGAATCGTTCCATATGAGGTATCCCGCTGTGTGCTGAATCAAGATTAGACCGTTTACTTTCTGGTAGGCTGTATCGATTGATCGAGAACAATGCAGTGTGCAAATACGTGGATATATATATTGCAGTGTATATCAGTAATATATATAGATATTTATATGTATATATATATTGCTGATATGCAAAATCGCCATACGAACGAGCGAGCAGGAAGACGAACCCTTACTACAGCGGAGCGATAGGCAATTGCGGTGCGTGAGTCGTTCTTTCGAGTGCGCGGGCTACCTATCGGTAACACTACTCGTTTAAGCAAAAGTTTAGGCGCACACAAAGGTTCGCGGCAAAATGATTACAAACGACAACCGGAACTCTAGCGTAGTCAGTAATAACAACAGTGGACAATGATAATGTGTTCGTTACACTCCGCACTGTTCGTTGTGTGCAACTTGAGAGTATAATGCGGTTGTTAATTTCGTCTTGTATTCCTGCAGTACGTATCACGAGATATTCTTGAGAATGGAGGTTGTACGTGCTGTCTTAGTTGTCATCTTTGGCTTCTGGATTACATAAACTTCCGAGCCACAGTGACATCTCGAGCTGCATTTCGTTTTGCTTCACAGTGATCAACCATCTTATCATTATCCAGGACCGTCGTTCCTCGTCCACTATTATACCAAACTTATTCAAATTGTGTTGCACAGCAAACGGTCACAAGATTGCACTAACCATGGTTATTGACTATGGCATCTATAGTACGCTTATCCCGTGGATACCATGAACTGGCCGCCTGTATGCAAAACGATAGTTTTTAATGAATGGTAAATGCACCCTAAAGGTGCTTACATTTTACAGTCTCAGCTGCACAGAAAAAAACTTTCAGTCTAGAGTTGTTAATGGGATTTTATACGTTATATCATGTGCATGAATTGTGGGGCATGTCTCAAGCGAACATAGTGGTTATCCTATTAATGGTGTTCATCAGAATTTCCCGTTCTGTCGTCAATGTGGCGTTCACAAAATACCATGTGTGATCCTCAGTAATACGGGTACTGAACTTCAAGCTTACGATTTTCGACTTCCATAAGTCTATTTTGGTCTTATTTCGTCCTACATTGAGGCAGTTGGCATGGTTCTAAACGCAGGGAAGAACGAATACACAATGGAAGTCTTCCCAGTTGGATGGTGATTCCAAATTACATGGATTGCTGTTAGATAATTAGCATGTAACAAAGTTGAAATCCATACTAACTGATAATGAGACTCGCTGCTTTATGATGCACTCGATCCGACAGTTTATACGTAATGGGAAATCTACGTTGGTGGGTGATGCTGACTAAATCCGAACGTTACGAGTTATTCTGAGGTACAACCTTTTGGGTACGGGTAGCGCACAGCCTACATAAAGTTTATTTGAAAACATGGTTATGTCATACTACATAAAGTTTATTTAAAAACATGGTTATGTCATACTAATCTAAATACTGTTTAGGTTTGTTATTCAGCTTACTACTGACACGTCTGGGATAATCTCAGTGGGCGGTATTTACCTTTATTCATGAATCTTAATGGGGATTAATAAAACTTATATTCAGTAACTTGAAGCATTTTGTAGTCGTATGCATATACGTATCCTCGTGGAATGTAAGTGCTAAAGGCTGGAACTTTAATCATTATCGCGAACACATAGTTAGACCGAGAAGGTTGATATTCGCTTTATCATTGTACTCACTGTTGGTTTCTTCGGTTATTTGTTATGTGACGTCTTCACGAGTTTTACTCGGTATTGGCCTTCTTCTAAAAACTGTGACCATGCCGTTGCCTCGCAGATTCCTCGATTGATTGAGTGCATATTCAGCAGTGTGCAGCAGATTCACCAAGTCGTTCAGTGTGTACATGGTTCAATTACAATAACGGCGTTATTATGTGCAAGTTGTGTGTTATTCGTTGTAGGCTCGAAGTGTGATGAGCTGTCTCCACATTATATTAGTTAGAATCTCCCGGTCAGACAGTGTATGGTCTATACCTTCTCTGTATTAGAAAAGTCAACGAAGTGAACACTAAGCATTATGCAAACAATGGCTACTGGAATGACAGACGGCCTTCTTTGCTGTTAATGTCCCTAATGGTGCAACACCTCTGAACGATAAGGCACTTCACACACGATGTACACATATAATCCATATATATTAGGTGCCACAAAACATCGTGATACTTTTTCTATCTAGCCCTGTTCACTCAGTCCAACGTCGATGATAATGCGATTGCTGTACCTAATGCTGTTGTGAAAATGATAATCATTAAATTAGGAAAAACCCTTTACATTGTTGTTTGCCTGTGCGTAATTTTCTTTGCACATCGCTTTCCCAATTTTATGTGTAAGGCGCATTCTATCCAAATAAAGTGTTTCGGCTTACGAAAACATTTCAGAGCGACTTATTTATTTATCTGTTTATTTAATTTGTTTATTCATCCGTCCATTTAATCACTCCTTCAGTCATTCCTTCAGTCGTCTGTTCCTCCACCCCTTCACAACGACTTTGAGCCTGTTCAGAAGGTACTGTGACCTGGGCTGTCACTCACCTCAACAATGATGTGGAGTAATTTAGAGGAGGAAAACGTCACTAAAAAAGGCTAAAGATTGATCAAAAGGTCCAAACAGAAAAAAACTAGAAATGGTGTGAATGCAGGTACGTCATTGACTGCGGCACCTTGCTGCTCACGCGATCAGTTTACTTGATGTGAACTACTCGACAAAGACAACGATTATTAACAAGTCTGTTGACATCTTTGTTGCGAACAGGCCACATTTCCCAACCACAGAGCAAAACCGAACTCACACAAGCATTATATACCCTTTCTTTCAGCGACAGCCGAACGTTTTTTCGCTGCCACAGATGACGCAGGCTAGTAAAGACGCGCGCTGTCATTATGCTTGATGATGTTCATCAGAAATATCATAAGCTGGAGAGATAATTCTACTGAGGTATGTGAAAATATGCACAGTCTCTAGTGGCATGCAGTAAAGAGTTGGTGTTGTTAGCCAAGAACGCGGTTGGCGCGAGGGTTGTTTATTCAGAAACCAGTACATGGGTTATGCTTTTCAACATGACAGCAAGCAAGTTCGCTCATCTGTGTACGGTACTGCTCCCATAATGTCACGGTTGCCGCGGACGCCTGTGCTGAGTTCCTATATGTACCGAGAACCATTTCGTACATCGCTGCTCCCCAGTGTTTCTGGTATTTTTCCCGCGGCCACTTTAATGTCAATATTCATGCTCCTGCCTCACTATTGAATAGTGGTGACGTGAGTAACGTGGTGTGATTGCTCGTTCTCACTAAACTTGGAGTGGGGATGCCCTGGTGTTGAGGCAGCACGTTGTATATTGGGGGTACGAAGTACATTCCATACCAACCAACTCGATCACTCATCTTATTCTGCATGATCCAAGCAGGACAACGTCGTTTGCACACTTTATGTCAGTCAACATGATGCCAGGAGGAAATTCGACGACAAGGTCGTTGGATTTATTGAACGCACTTTCCAGAATATCGCCCAAGAAAAAACTGAACAGGAAGGGGAGATTGGGCACCTCTGATGAACACCGCTAGGAGTACTCAGCGCTCGAGACATTTATACATACACCCTAATTCTGGTTGCACAGTAAACATATGGTAATCTCAACAGATTTGCGCATCTTCCTGGAATCTCTTCGCGAAGATGGCAATTCCAGAGGAGGCTACAGGCAACCGAGTCGAAGACAGCATTTAGATCTAGAAATGCACGACCGTCGGCTACTGCTGCCGATGTTGCAAGATCCGTCCCAATGTAAAAATGTGATATACGCCTCGTTGATCGGATCTAAATCCTGCTTGTTTTTCACGTACCTCTTTCTCTGGGCCTAGTGAGCCGACGTAACATAGGACGCAACATACTGATGTCTCTGCGATTGGCACATAGACTTCGGGCCGTCATGTCGAAAACGAGAATAACTGTTGATACCACCGATCACGAAATGTCTTTTCAGTTCTTCAAGTGTCTGGTGGATTTTTTGGGTCCTGATATTAGTTCTTCATCACCATTCTTGAAAACTATAGGAAAGAAGAAGTGTGGTCTAGGAGCCTTGTCACGTTTCAGTAACGTTTGCCTCGCGTGGCATTTTCGCTTTCTACGGTTGACCGTCTAGAACACAATAACTGACCGTTTGGGTCCCGTCATCTAGATGACCGGTTGAGGTCAGCTGGACTGTTCTTCACAATCTCCAGCTCGTCTGTCAAGTCGGCACGATTAGTTGGTGATGAGTGTATCATCCTTTTCACATATGGTCCTGTTTACATTGATTTCGGCCTGCCAGCACTACCACGAATCAGAGGAATTAGCTTTCCTGGTACTTCTTTGTAGAAAGGCTCGTTCTATCTCTTTCGACTGTTCGGCCGAATTGTGCTTGTGATATTTGTGTAAGCTTTTAGTGAGCTTGCGTTTAAGTTCTCGATAGTCGTCAACGCATTCGGAGCCAAATGGAGTCGAGCAACGCTTGTGCATGCGGTTAATCTACGTGACAGAAATTCAGTTTTGTCGCCATTTCACAGCTTCTTCGGAGCATATCCCTACGTGGGAGCTTTTCATGGCTGCTGCAATTTGTTTCCAATGTTCGTTAGGTTCTCTCACTTGATTCGAACTAGACAATTTGTTCACCAGTGCTTCATAATAAGCGTTCTTTGCACTATCCTTACTAGAATGCCGGCTAATTTTTTTTCCATTCATGAGTGTGACCTCTGAACTACTGACACAACAAGACGGGCACACACAGCAGCATGATATGAGTCCAGGTGGTTGTTCTAGAACGCACGGCAGTTTCTAACAGCATTACGCCACTTGTAATTGACTTTTTTTGATTGAGTTATGTCTGCGGCCGAGATGCACGGAGAGGTCTCCATGTAATACAGTGTTTCTTCCTGTGTTCAAATGTGACGCTCGAAATACGGATACTTTGAGGTGCACAGCTACAGCAGTCCTTCATTACTATAATTGTTTTGTGCCCCGACACCAAACATACCTCTCAAATGCTCGTCTGATGAAGGACGACGAATTCGAGCATTAAAATTACCGGCTAATATGATGCTGTCAGAATGTCCAATCTGTTTCTGGGTTTGACGAAGATGTGGAAAGCATCTTTGATGGCATCCGATAGACTGCCCGTTAGAGCGTAAGCCGTTATACTGAATACACGCGCCTTTCTGGTGTGTATTGATAAACTAACGGATGTACTGAGTGTAAAGGGTTTGAATTGGACAAACGCATCGATACGAAGTCAACCAGGGATTCGCGGAAGAAAACGGCCAGTCAGTGTCGACAAGGCGAGCAGACTGGTATGTCAGCGTGGGAACCAATCAGGATGGCACGCTGCCCCAGCATCGGATTTTGTTATAACGAGTGTCGGATTAAAACAAGTTGTTTAAGTGCGTCACGCGTTGAAGCAAGTTGTTTAAGTGCGTCACGTGTTAAAACAAACGAGCTACTAGCGAAGTGGAGCCGACCAATGGGAAAGCTGAAGCGACAGCATCAATTGTATTTCTTCATTTTACTGATACGTCTTGTCTATAAAGTAACCAATAGAAGCTCAATAAATCGAGATTTGCTTTGTGCCACGAAGACAGGTTTTTGCTTTTGTTCCGGGAGGCCGTGATTTTTCAACACCGAGTCTGACAGCGCAGGCGACCATCTGTCAGTTAAGCCATCAATGAGACAGATGGCACACTAATCAGTAATAAGTCCAGAAGGTTAGAGCGGTGGGCGGAACACTGAGGGTCAGTTTAGCTGGCCTCCTGCTTCCACCGTGTTGCCACCACAAACTTGCGATGTAGCACCCTGGTCAGTAGATTTGCAACCACCCACTGAGACTGAGGTTCTCTCAAACGTAATAAGGCTTCTGGCCCAGATGACCTCGTGCCGGCACTTTTCAAAGAAGGTGGAGAGGCGTTAGTTGAGATATTTCCGCAGTTGTTTCGACTGGTATGGATGGCGCGGATCATCCTTCCGTGCTGGGGTCAGTCGATAACGGTTCCGTATTTAAGAAAGGTATCAGGAGCTCTTTTAAAAACCAGTCATTTTTAGAGTTCTGGCATCCATTCTACTTCGTCGACTCACTGCAGCTCGGGATGTAAACATTAGGGAAGAACAGGCAAGGTTTCGTCCTCGGCGAGAATGTGTAGATCACATTTTTACCTTTCGTCAAATTCTGGAGCAGAGTCATGTATACCGTCGGCCAACAATCGTCGTATTTCTCGACTATAAAAGTGCGTTCGATTCGGTGGATCGACTTACACTTTTGTAGTCGCTTAAACACAAGGATATACCGACAAAATATGTGAACATACTGTCAGAGCTTTGTTCCCATATCTCAGCTCAGGTTGAGTTACGGTGAACCGTTTGACAGTTTTAAAAACATGAACGGCGTACGTCAAGGCTGTCCTCTTTCACCATTTTTGCTTGATTTTGTGATAGACGAAATAGCGGAGGACTGTCTGCGGCACTCACAAGATGCCGGCGTTGACCTCCTGCCCGGTGGAAGGATGACTGATCTTGATTATACTGACGACAAAGTGCTACTGTTTGACAACTTTCGAGCGGCACAAACAACACTAAACGCTATTTCGCGTTCTACTAAGTACTTCGGAATTCGCTTTGCAGCCTCCAAGTGCAAAATGCTTCTGCAAGATTGCTGTGATTACATAATTTTAATGTTGAGTAATGAAGTCGTGGTGGTTGTTGATGGGTTTGTATACCTGGGAAGCTGCGTCAGTGGCGGTGGCGGAGATGTAGCGAATGAATTGGAATCGCATATCTTCAAGGCTAAAGCAATATTAGCTAATCCGAGACACGTATGGCGACAGAGAGGTATCTCTCTGAGGCTTAAGGCTAACATATATAAGAAGATAGTGAGGGCTGTTACTTTGCGGCAGCGGGACTTGGCCGCTCAGGGTAGAGGACGTGAACCGTCTTCGGGTATTTGACCACTGATGTCTGCGTTCGATCGCTCTTGTCGGGTGGTATCAGCGAGTAAACAACGGGAAGATCAGGAAGCGGGTATTTGGTAGTGATTGTCAAACGAGTTTTGTTCAATCATTACATTCGCACAGACTTAGATGGTTAGGTCATGTACTAAGGACGCCAGCTAGTCGTTTGTCACACCGAACACTCTTCGGGGACACTGCGGCCGATTGACATAAGGTGCGATCTGGATGTATGATGACCTGGCGTAGAAAAATGAAATCGTTCACGAAGGGATTGGTCACTGTAGATCGGGTTCGTCGCTCAGGCTGGGGCCCTAGCGACTCACAGAGTCGGTGGCTAGGGACGTTAGGTGAAATGGCGGCTAACTGAGCTTAGTGGCTTGAATGTTGTTATTTGTCCGAGGTGTCTATGGAGTGAGTGCATTTAATGACGCGGGGCAATGAAAGCCGCAAAGAAACTGTCTTGCTGTCTTACAGCTCGGCTTTTTGTTTGTAAGGTGTAGGCACCTTGATGTTGAATGTTTGCATGTAGGCGAAACGTTTTTTCAGTAGTTAGGTCCCTTCCTGCTTCTTTTTTATTCTCTCGTCCTACATAGGGTTTGCTTTTTTTCCTTCGTGGTTGTGGCAGTTAAGCATCAGTGTGAACGACTGATATATTGCTGTTTATGATGAAGATGATGACAGCGCATAATCGGGCGTTCACTGAAACCTAATCGAACATGCATTGGTCTGCTCTGAAACGCAATGTGATTCCCATGCCAGCGTCAGCTTCAGCATAATCAGAAACCTTACAAGGGAAGCGCTTGGATCGAAATGTTTTTAGAATGACTCTTTACGCGAAATCCAGGTGCGTTGTCTTGATGCAAACAACAGTTCTTCTGTCCTTTAATTTTTTTCAGATAAGCATAACTATTGAGTTTACAAACGATGGCAATCATCTAGTCGTATGGAGCTTCATACTTAGCAGACGCATTCTCATCGGCGTTCATACTCTCTTCTGGCATCATACTGTTATGCAGTTTGAAACCTTAACGGCTGAATAAGTCGTTCATTGTCATACAGAACGTTGTACAGAAGCAGAATGCCTGGCAATATCCTGGTAATATCACTATTTAGTAGCACACGTTCGGAACGGTTGTGTTCTTAGGGGGCAGTATGACTAAACTCATGTCAGTTGCCTAAGGAAATGCCATCCGTGTATCACCTTTTATATCTATCATGAAAGGTTTCTCCATCATTTCTAAGCCGAAAAGAGGTATTCACTCATTATTCATGAATTGTTGCGTTTACTTTTGTATGCCTGTCACTCAGTTTGTACTGGGTACCAGCGGCATTGATGTGGCAGGAAGTTATTTCCCTCATGTTTGAGAATCACTTGTTTTTGGTGAACCACCTACTGCAGCGCTTTCCCGCTAAGCGCTCAAAATGTATATCAAGCATTGCTATTAACGAAACTGCTTTCGTGCGTTTTCGCGGATTCGTAATTTATAACAGTCGCGTCTGTAGGGCTACGTTACAAGCATCTGAATTAGTAACTTTGGGTAGGCATTAACTCGGTAAGTCCAAAACGTGTCACTAATAAGTTGGTGGTGCCGATGTCGAGGTTTGATAGTGTATACCTGGTAGCAACAATTTAGTGTATGCATATTTACAGCACTTCAAACAATCGCCTCCTCTATATGAAAATCAGGAATTTAAGGATTATATTTCACCAAAAATGAGAATTTTATCCGTTTACCATTTGATAATTTGTTGCTCTACACCTGTGATTATGACCTGTTCATTTCTTCTCTACTTGGCAACCATTAAACAATATGTGGATCATTATCATTATCGCCATTAAAACCAACGACACATTTGGTTCGCGCCAATGATAAACTGCCATACAATCATATAGGAAAGCAAGTCATAGCCAATAGAAGAGGAATGGGATAAGGATATCTAATGACTAACACCAACTGTCTTTATTCAGGCACTTAAAATTAAGGTGCCTACATTTCGCAAACATACACTAGATCTCTAAATAAAAATAGGGCGTCATCGACAAGAAAGCCTCCCTACGGATTTCAGTGGCTCGTGCCCGTACTTCTCGAGCCTCTCCGCCAAACAACGATAACATTTACGCTACTGAATCCAGTTGGCCAGCACCTCACCTAAAGTCTTCAGCAATTGACTCTGAATCGCGTGGATCCAGCCCGAAAGACGAACCCCGACCTACGATGATCAATCCTCTGGTGAGCGACTTTGTTTCTCTACGTCAGATTATCGTCTATCCACCTCGCACTTTACACCAGTCTGCCACAACATTTATAAAGAGTTCACCATTGATTCGATTGCGAAGGCGGTTCAAAACAGTCGTAATCAAGTTCACTGAAGTATTGTCAGGTAATGCGACCCTCGGCTGGACTGTTGAACTGAAAGGATACGAGCCGGCTACAGATCGCAATACTGTCAGCATACGACATATGGAATCATCAACAGTGCTTGCGTCGTCGCTCTCCCATTCTTCCTTTCTTACCAGGCTAATGACTTGGGTTAAAAAAGACTTGTGATGCACTAGTTTCGTGACTGCGACCATTTATAAAGGTTCACTACTCCATATTGGAAATATCTTAGCCCAAGCGTTCGTTCTTTTTCTTCTTTGTGAGTCTCACTTAATGCTTCCTGCGTGCTCATTTACATTACGACTGAATAATTGCTTGTCTGCTCCTGGTGTTTCTTTTTTTATTTCCAATGTTTTGGTGATATCTCTGACGCCTCCCTTCTTCTTTCGACAGTCTATCTTCCGAAAAATAAAACATTGGTAAACTTTTCTCGAGGTCTCTCTGGGGTTTCGCGCCTTTCTCTAAAGATGAACTTGAGGTCTGGACATAGTACTTCGGGTGCAGTGTTGCTAGTGCCTCGTGTGAGGGCATATTTTGGATCACCGTTCTCGGCGTTCGGTAAATTTCATAGCTGACATTTTGAGGTGCATTTTGACATTGACATCTACTGCAACTTTGCTCCGTAGGTGTCGCATTTATGACGTTCTTTGAACATTTACTCTCTTGCGGGAGCTTTCTGTAATTGCCGCTGGACCTGCTGTTCTAACCTACGGTATCCGTTTCCAATTGCCTCGGCCGAGCGACAGTTTTTATTGGACATTCTGTTGATATGGCTGATTAAGATCCGTTTGAATTGTTACTTCTACAAAACATCCTACAATTTTGATGTCGCGAATGTGCAGCAAGAGGTACCGATTCTCCGCGCTCGGTCATTCACTCGGATAAGAAATAGCAGAGCTCAGTGATGGATTCCTGTGATTTCCCCCAAGCGACCCGTGGCATTTCAGACTTTTTTATTTGACACACATGAAATCGGTGTTGTTGTGTGAATATTAATACTCACGGTGGCACCTCCTGTTGATATCTAGGATGTCCTGAATCTCAAACACAATAGACAATGGTTTGCTAACGCCTTATTTAGCCGAAGAATGTCCGCAGTTTTGCTGATCACACTTGCTTTTAACAAATCCACGTTATCGGAACCTTGCTGACACTTTCAGGATTGTGAGTTTGAGGCTGATCGTCTCTATTTCGAGGGTCCTTTCCGACATCACCTTTGATTTTATCTCGATACTACCGACTTCTTTCAGTCTGGCAGTGGTGGAGGCTAAAATTTCTCTAGTCCTTAAGCCGTGACTGATCGTTCGTGCGAATATACATGGACAGTATACACTGTCCACGCGTCAACGATGGGCTTTACAGTTGTCTATGGTTTTCCCCACTCGTTTGTGAATGGAAAGAATACTGCCTTTGAAATGCAGTTTACTGTCCCGACTTCCATATAGGTACGATGCTTGACGAAACTAAATGCGCGTAAATGTAAAAATGTTTCAGGGTTTATTCATATTGAATCTGAGGTACAATTGACTAGAATACTGTGTTATTGATGTCAAAGTCTCCGGCTTACAACACTGTCTGTTAAGTTTCATTCCAATAGGCGGAAATTTGCGAAGACATCTATTATGACAGTAAAATTTTGTATATTATCGCCATCTTAATGGACTTTATTTTTTCCTCGTTTTCACGCAAGTCTCGTATAAATTTGTTTACGCCTGAAGTGTCACTGAGGTGATGTTGGCAAAGCATTTCTCTGGCGGTAAGATCAGGGAATATTATGTACATTCATGGAAAAAAATTGGCATATGGTTTCCAGCATTCAGTCTGCTCAAACCATACATGTACATCTACGTTCGTTTTATAAAAGACGGTTGGAGTCAACTAACGTCAGCTAGCCGGCTCGACTTTAATATATAAATACGCACGACTTCCGCTTTCTGTCTGATGTCTTCTTGCGCATGTCCATTCGTTTTTCCTTTTCGATCGTCCAGCTGACCTTTGATGAACATTTTTTCTCGATTAATCGATTTTCCTATGAACTGGCCGTATCAATCACCGGGCCACTTCGCTCGACTGGACTTCACATCCTGAGTACCGCACACAGTTGGACAAAACATTAACAACGCACTTAGTTTGAAGTCGTCCTGGAAGTCTTCACACGACTTACCCTCCCGTATATACAGCTTTGTTTGCCTGCCGGAATATTATCAAATTGAAATACCCGGTCATTCTAGGTGAACAGTATTTATAGAAAGTGTCCTTGAAGTTCCTGTTGACCAAACAGTTGATGGTACCATCCAACTCACCACTCTAGTTGTCAAGACAACTTATGCATCGATTAAACCATAACCAGCTTAAATAATGAAGATGTCCACGCCGTTCTTATGTCGCGCACACATGAGTTTATGCGCGTGTGGTCTCATCCGGGTTAATTTCCCGAAATCGTAATTCTGAACTCCGCTCTCCATATTCCAAACATTCACTAAGTTGTCATCCTTGACGATCAGCATGCAGAGCTGGATGGAATAGAATTATGATGAGTGGAATCAGTCGTATCCAATCCAGGTCACATATTGTTTTGACCTCGAACAGTTAGCAATAACAGCAACCCTTTGCTATCTTTGCAAACTTTACCATGCCCTTTTTCCGACGAACGTCCTGATCGCATTACGGCAGTGGTAGCACACGAGGCAGTAACACGGTTTTGCGTTACACCGTGTATGTGCTCAATCTGTCTGTTTTTTTTGAAGGGACTGTTGCACCGGGAGCCAGTACTCCTCGGTAGTTACTGATACACCTGTAATTCAACTAACTTAGTTACGTCAGTTTGTCTAACGACAGTGAGGTTCCACCGAAACTCTCGGCGCACTTAATCTATGAGTGAATAGTTAGAGTCCAGACGTGTACTTTACATGGACTTCTCATCTTTGAGTTACACACCTCACCGGTTTTAGTTTATGTAAATCGCTTTGTGATCCGTTGTTCTACATAGTTTTATTCCCAGACTAATTTTCTGCCGACTGATAAACATAGTACGATGAATTTCAGCTGAACAGCAAACAAATTGGTCATCCTTCAACCTCAATGTTTGTACAGGAACTATTTCGGCTGTTTCCATATATAAAGTGCCCGTTTGATTTTACTAGCAACTTTGTATTATGTTGCCACCGCTTTTTATAGGGTCTGGTCACACGGTACATAAATAGTGTCCAATGTCTCTGTGTACTTTCGCACAGTCGTGTCCAAATTTATATCGTTATTTTACGTTACCAAAGTGTTTCCCATGGGTATCATGATTTCTTTTGCTCGCAGACGTCCCTCGGGCAATAAAGTATTGTTAGCGACTGGGAGACAATATTCGTCTGGGAGCAACCCACCTCGGCCTTAGATTTCCCAAATCCCAGACATATAGAGTATGACAGTTTTTTTGTAACCCGGTTTGATTTCTACTAGAGATATTTGTATAGATTATTCTTCCCTAGTAACAGTGATGTCGGTGAAGCATCGACCGAACTTTCAAACCTTCCACCTACTTTCTCAAAGGTGCACCATCTATGGAATATTTCAAACATTCAGACTTATAGACAACAGCTTGCTTGGTTCTAATGTGAGTGCGAAATATGCAAGGTGGCCATCTTTTCGGTCGTCGAAGATTCCACAATACTGACAGTACCCAGTGAAGCTACTGCTGATTTTTAGCCTCGTTTATTTACTGGACACTGATAGAATACATTGTTTGCAGCTACATGGTGTTTACACTGCTGGATGGTTCAAGTGTGCACTATGCAGTACAAATGATTCTCAAATTTGTGCATACACTATTCAAAGAGTTGTGGAGTTTACGAAACTTTGTCCTCAACATGTAAAACAGATGCATCTGTCACAGTGCAAACTGTGTTTGACTTTTATTCCTAATGGGTAGAAGACTACGTTAGGACACTTCAGAATGATCACATTTTGTGTATGTTACTTATATCTTAAGTCTCCATCATTCTGAGCAACATCTCATCAGGTTGAACGCCTTGCGGTCAGTCACATAAACAGGTGTGAAGTTATTTGATACACAACATTCTGCAATCAACGTTGTCGCTGAGCCTGGATAGTTGTCAGCTCTTAATAATAGTTTTTTTCAGGATTTTTTTCGCACCGGTTGCGACTTAAAGCAGTTTGAGATATAGAATTTTATGTGATTGCAGACAACCAATTTTGTGTGTTCTAGGTGATATTTATGATAGCTTTGATCATTCGAGTCTGCATGTGTATCAACTGTCATTTTCCATTTACACGTTGACATTTCATTTTCCTTCTCTATTAACCTGTGATGACGCCACCTAAGCGCGTAACGTTGTGACTTTCGGACGGAGAAATTAGCTGTACGAGTACCATTAGCTTACTGTGCTCTTATGCGGGTAACACACTTCTTTGCGTATGCATGTTTGTGACACCGAGCCCAGGTTTCTTCTACTGCCCCGGTAGAAGTATTGCTAGTCTGAAAGTACATCCATTGTATATCTAAATTCGTCAGTCACATAGTAACAAATGCTTTGCGGCGTAAAAGCTGAAAATCTATTCCTACCAAAACGTTGGCATATTGCTCGTTAGGATTTTGACATCTTTCACTGGATGGGAACAAGCAGTTGGTCCCGGAGTTACTCACATCTTTCCATACAAGCACTCGCTCTGATGACAGTGTTGTGTATGTATGTATTGTTAATCTAGGTTCATTTTAGTCGTAGATTAACAGTTCAATCTGACGTATGGAAGTTATTCGTTAGGTGAGCCATTCGATGTCATCCTAGGTCAATTATGCCCACAGCGATGGCTGCGATGTTGTAAGTGCACAAGTGCGGTATGCTGTGCTGTTTCGAGTGGTCAAGCTATGTCCATGAATGACTGAAGTGTTGAATATTTCACTTGGCGGTTGTCACTCTCTTGGTACGGTGTGGTTTGTATAAACGGATGGAGTATGGTTATTACTGAAAAAACCAACACACATTTGTGGACGGTAGTTAGAACACACCTGAATTATATACAGGAAACAATGATAACCAAACTTCGAGAACATTTGTGTATGCTCAACGTGGTTATTCTTTGTACCGTATGGGTTGTGATGCTTCAACAATCAGTCTCCTGTTCGAAACTCTGCCATAGCTACCCATTTGATTTTTCTAGTTGAAGTGATGTGTGTCACTAGCCGTCCCACGAAACGAGAATCTACTGAGCACATAACTGTGACCCCCTGTCGTTGATCATAGGCATTGCCTGTCTCACCCCGCTGTATTGTTGTTCGACTCTACGTGAGATTGTCGTCGTGTAACTCAAAGTCGTTCGACTCGAGGTTAAATGTAAAGCATATCCGTGGGGATAGAGTATCGCGTTCTAAATTGCTGCCTCCGAAGGAAAATGTGAGCGATGCCAAATTTGACTAACTGTCATGTTCCTTTGGGTGGGAACTGCTTTTGCGGCGCTGTTTTTTCTAACGACATTTGTTTTTGCCACCTTCATGATTTTTCGTAAAACGGACACATTATAAACAATATTCGAGCGTTGAAGTTCTTACATTTGTGCTAATGTTGATCAAGGTAAACATCCCTTCGGAGGTTTCATGTTAGCTCTCAACAGCTTTCTTGTAGGTTAGACCTACTTGGTGAAGCCGTCTTATATGAATTTCCTAGAACTCGTTTAAGTGCTTTTTATTACGCCAGCTAGCCTTCACATCGTAATCGTGTGAATAACGCTTCTATCGTCTGCAACTATTGTATGCATTTTATTCGTTCTACCTTATTCTAGGCCCTCCCTCCACGGAAACAGTATATTCGTGCCCTATCCTATCTAACTGCCTATTTGATTCGAACCCGTGGCTCTAATTCCTGCGAGCTTACCTACGTAAGCCACTGCGATCCACGTGGTAGGTGTAATGTTTTCAGATGAAACTTTTTCGTTGTTTACTGGTATTACATTCATTTCAGGACTGAATATTAACATCATTCCGGTCCGTCTGTCCGTCTGCCATGTTATCACACCGATTCACTAAGCCACAACGTAGCCTTTGTTTACTGCTATGCTTAGCTGTTTATACCCGCATAGATCTAAAAAAAAATACCAGTAGTTATGGTAGCCCGATTGACCTGTACACAGTTGGACTTGACTTTGGCTAGGGATAAGAATCCTATTTATCCTGTAATCCTCCGTTCGGATTAATGCAACCCACCACTGTCATTTATGGCACATAAATAAATTTAATATTTACTACATTTTTCTAGCACTGTTGATTTATTGCAACCTTTGGGCACTAATTCTACACTTCACTTATATAGTGAATGTCCTGTTCCTTGTGAATGATACAATGTGTTTTGTCACTTGGTACGCATACTTGGTTTGTTAGGTGATGCGATTGTTAAAACAACATCCAAAGCATTAAATGCTTGACGTAAGTTCCAGAAACCTCTTCTTCTCTTCTTAGGACGTTCTCACATCCATAGGAAATACCTATCTTCAAAATATTGAAGAAAGATCGTGGCACTCGTTTCTCATCTGCTCAAATAACTTAAAACATCCTGATACGTGTTCTTTGTGAATAGAGCTACTTAATGGCGGGAATTCGTTTTTGAGTTTTACCTGTGTAATCGTTAACTTTTGAAGATCTATAGTTTTCTTCTTCCGGAAGTCGTCCGTAATAATGTGTCTCAAGCGTCCTATTGTAGATTTTGGACTCTGCTCCATAAAGTTCTAGTAGGTTCTTGCACAGTGTCTTTTTCAGAGATAATGAGCTCTCTTCCGACGAATTCTTAACACCATACTACATATTCTATTGTATTGTGGTGCACTGTACCATACCGTACTGTACTATGTTGTGACATACTGTACTAACGGTGTTCCATTTACACCCCGAATCATGTGATTGAAAGAGTTTACGAAATTTAGAGTGATTCCAGGGTCGTTTATCTACAGACTAGTAAATATTATCATCCAAAGAAACGCTAAAACAAGTTCTGTTTTTATGAATATTCTTTTAAATGGTTATAAATGACAAGCGGATATATTAAAATGCTTTTCCGTTCACTAGACAAACACACTACGCTGACGTTAATGACCAGTTTCACTCTTCTGAAGATGATTCATTGCGATCAGACATAGGTGAACTGTTCTATGATTCTCGTTTTCTAAGACAAAGTATCACAGGAAATTTAGGACTAAAAGTAATCACTGAAAAATCTACACCGCTTTCAATAAGTAGTTAGTTACCTTCACGTATTGCGAACCCGTCTGTTCGTCTCAAATCCAAATGTAAGATTTCAAGAATTTGGAGACTAGCTATCTAACTTCTACTAAACTAATGTACAGTTATCTATTGACATTGCAAAAGCTAATGCCTTAGGCATGTAGACAAAAAAATAACACCTTTTTACAAGTTTCGATGCAAGCTGTATGCCACACAATGCACTGTCTGGTTTATTTCGCCTCATCACATCAGATGTGTTGTTCATTTCACATCCTAACTTTCAAGATCAACGAGGGTAGACGTGCAAGACACTCACAAACACGCTGTATTGTTGCCATCGGTTACTACTGTAGTCTTAAATTCCAACTGAATTCTCTGTTTGTTAATATAAACTTGCACGATCTGTGGACGAAAATTCTTCATATGGCTGAAAAAAACGAGTTTAAACGTGAGGCTGCCTTCGTAACTCATAACAGTGTGCTGCGTGTGTGTGTGACTGAGTTTTGCAATTCCATCGAACTGATCTTGAAACTGTAACCTATGACTAAAACTGCAGCATATATTTGTTGCAATCAAAAACGAATTACTCCAGGTGACAATACGCGCAGTGTACCAATCTGACCTTTCACTTCCAAGTTCTCAAAGTCAAGTAGCGGTTTTCCGAAATAGGTTTACTTTCAGTATCTGTTCAGTCTGACTGTTATTACATGTGGTTTAACAATTTTTCTGAAACTAGTGTTTCCGGTACGGATATATATGTCTTTCATACAGATTGAACATCACCCACAATTGGTCGCAGCTGTCGCATTCCCATAGACTTTTCCGTCGGCCCATTTCGAAAAGAAGCACTAGACTCGAGTTTCGCTCTCATTAGAGCTCGTCAGTAGTGAATATCATCGGCACTGCCGGGACTAGAACCACGGCCACACTGTTCATGAGGCAACCATGTTTACCATCATCATCAAACACCGCTCAACAAGTCAATGATTTCTGTGATTTCAACTGGGAGAGAAGTCCTAGTCGAGGGGTCATCGATTGGAGTTAACACACAGTAACTGTGTCTCCTCTCGAGGCGATCGGGCAACCTGATCATTACTCACAAGCGAAAGTGGTTGTGTTCATATATATGTCTTTGTTATCTCGTTGGTTGATATCGGGTGTGCCCTCCCTAACTTCGATCCCCCATTTTGTCGGTTCGAATTACCAGTGTGTGTTTTCATCTGTTCGTCGATTAGTATTAGAGTAGATCAAGATGAATATTGACCTGTTTTCTACTGTTGGCGTGTGCACGGTTTCGATTGGCAAAGCGGTTTGTTTTATAGTTTAGTTCTAGCTCAGAGTGCGTACTGAATTAGGATTCTGTTTTTTTTTGACCGCCACGTTGAGTTTGCATTTTGATTGTTGAATAGGCACACACGCATTTTTTGATCTGATTCGGAGAAAGTTATATTTACGCTTCTCGTTCATTGAGAGATCCATCTGGGGGTCATCTTCATGGGCTTTGGTTTTCAACTTCGCATTGAGGATATTTCACGAATTAATAACTACTATCTATAAAATTACTGGACCATGTTCATCTTGTTCGGTAGCGCTAACCTGCCAACGCTCCTACTACCACTAGTCATCGTAACACTAGAATCACTGGTTTTTCACGGTCTAGAATTATCAGTGACCATTCTGTCTGTTTTTGTACAAATAGATTTAATTTGAAGATATCAGCACCCTCGCTAACTAAATTAAACTCTTATGTTCGTACTTGTCTCACTCATTGCACCAAAGTAGGCCAATATACTGACACCACTCGAAGTATTTGGGACAAACTAAGTCATAACTTGGAATTTGGGTGAACAGGTTTGCTTTCTTGTGGAAACAGTGTGGTCGAATGAAACACTTTTCGCATGCGAAAAGCGACAACAGTCTTAATTCTAGAATACTGTTAACAAAAGAACATTCAAACGAGTAATCACTGTAAGTAAAACCATGAAGTGCCTACCGTCACATAAGATAAGTAAAAACGATTTTCTTTTTACACTTCGTAGTCTGGGACTTTACCTTTTCACTAGAAACGGCAGCCTTGAGACAGTAGTGGACAATGTGTTCCACACAACTGGTTGATCAGTATTTTAAGGAATCACTTCCTGCCAATAGATGCATCCCTGTTTACTTGTTAAAGAAGCCAATTATTCTGAATTGCGATATCCACAATGTTCTTCCAAGTAGCAACCGCGTATCATTTCGAGGAACACCGATAATCATACATTCTAGACATATCCACAGTGCCAGTAAAACCTAATAACGACGTTGTTTCGTTTTCGGACTATCTTGCATCTGGTCTTCTCTGTTGAGTCCAATAGAGACAGAGAGAGTCCAACAGTCCTCCTTTTGCTTTACATTGGAGTATAGGCTGTTGGTTATCATTCCAATGGAAAACTGTCTCACGGAACCGAGATACTTTTATGGGAAGACCTTGTGATAACCCAATAGCGGTTTTCACAGAGTATTTCTGATTACCAAGACGGGGAGAAGACATACATTGCGCGATGAAAGCATTTCGTTGATTCTCTTTAGTCGATTGCATAAAACATTCGGTTATATATGTTAAACACCTGGCGACAAAACAATAAAATCAATGAACATCACATGGGTGCAATTAGGGTTCGCTGCCAGGGTAACGAAATCGATTGCGTCAGCACCTTTTGCCAACAGAGCGCCAGTGCGTTTTATGTACTTGATTGATGAGAATAAACGAAATGCTTGCATCTTGCAATATATGTCTTCTTGCCGTCTTGATGAACTGGATAAAGGAAACTCAATGTTTCCGATTAGGCAATTTCTTTATTCGACAGTTAATTGTTTCGTTGTGCCATAAGTCCCTCTCTCAATCTGAAAACTGTAGTATCACGTGAAGGGTTGTCGTGTTCCGACGATACTTCATAATAGTCGTATTGTTGCAAAATATTATAGATACTTATTCGTATGGTCGGCAACTGTTCAAAGTTTATTGTTGAATAAGTCGGATTTTTCCATAGCTTACGAGTTTACATCGGTTTTTCAGTGTTATTTGGTCATTCGTCAATCTCCAAATCGTGATTATATGATCTTCTACAATTTGCTGTAAAGACTGAGCAATACTCTCCAGTGAGTAAAAAGTAATCATTATCATCATTCTAGGCTTCGAGGCGTGCCCGTGGGTACTATGACTCGGGTTGTTTTTGGTTCTGACGAATTAGCAAGTTAATGAATAAGTACAAACGTACTGCAGAGAGTACCAGGAAAAAGAGGGGAAAAAACAATTGATTTTGATGGAAAAAAGAATTGCTAATTGCTGATACAGACTGCAACATTGTCATGTCAGAGTGTTTTAAACCGGCGGTGTGGATTGTCAAGAACTCTTCAACCAGGTAGACGGCATCTACCAACCCTGTCCCTTAGGATGGGCAGTACTTTCATAGCTCGGGACCATATCATCATCTGGCGGCCTTGCGGTTCTTTTCAGTCATCGACAGTCACAATAAACGATGCGCGGTGTGACAGACGCTCTATTGCCATACGGATCATGTGGTCGAACTAGCGATGATTGCATTTTCACTATCTCGGTCATCGTTCGCGACCTTACACATTCCCTGTGTACGTGCCGACGGATTGTCACGGCTGTGTTTGTTGTCATACTGTATGGTCCTTTATGTTCGACAAAATCTTCTTCGCATCATTCTACTTTCGTAGATAGTTGTTACAACTTTTTCGCATCAAAAGGATTCTATGGAATGTTTTCTTTCATGGATGTGAAGTTTGTGGAGTAGGCCAACCGCAGTTCTTTCTGTGTTAAATTGT
This sequence comes from Paragonimus skrjabini miyazakii, assembly GCA_014338405.1. Lineage (NCBI taxonomy): Eukaryota > Metazoa > Platyhelminthes > Trematoda > Plagiorchiida > Troglotrematidae > Paragonimus > Paragonimus skrjabini miyazakii. Next base: position 40,216 of record JTDE01000015.1, read on the forward strand.
CGTTCTTCTTAATCACATACAATTCTGAATAGGTTTTACTTGACGGCAAATTACTGTAGACAGTGAGTTACTTTCACGTATCATATGCACAATGAATGCTAGAGGACTGTTCTCTACCCAACCGGATTACGTTAATGACGAATTTTCTCGCACTGGTAAATTTACGCTATTGTGGTTAGTCTCCAGTATGTTCGAAATGAGTTGCGTTGACTTGCTCGTAAAACACCTCTATTGTTCATCTCCGATTTTCTGCGCATTGGCAATCTCATCTCAGTATTCCGCAGCACCACATGATGGGCCAGCTGAGTGGGTTTATAAACATGACATTTGACGCTGCTGATGTGTTACAGTACTAACTTTGTGGCGGTGACCACTCAAAGCAGGATAGCCCAAGCCATCGATTTCTACTTGTGCGTGTATTGGACTGAAACGTTTATTTGCGAAGGTATCGGGTTGTCTGCAGTGCTGATGACCGTCGGTTACTAATGGGATTCAAATAGACACTTGTGGTATTGCATTCTTTGGCACTTACGGAAGCCAAACAGTTTGGTTGACAGAGCTCCAAGTTTGAGGAGCAGTGCAGGACGTTATCGTGGAAAAACTGTAAAATTTGAAACACCAAGTTGTACTTAACAAAAGGACAAAAAGTAGTCAAAGAAACTAAATGGTCGTTGTAGTGTTGAAATGGGGTTTGTAAAGCCTGTCACGATTGACGTTTAACTATAACGTGACTACACTCACTCGATCTTAAAGATTTTCAAACGTAAGTACTTGTCAGTTCTATCGTTCGGTTTCGTATCGGTCTAATAATTTCTAGATACTCCATTCATTTTGCTGTTAAAGATCAAATTTACTGCACTGCAAGTATATACTCATGATACTTTATGTGATGCAGTGATAATAACGATTCACCTTCTTAGCATTGTTCAATTAAGTCAGTAGGGTTGACTCATTGGTTTATTAGAAGTTCCATCCACCTGCTTTTACGTGTTGTTCTTTGTGAGTGAATCGATCACCGACGGCGTTGTGCACGTGATCTGACACCATTTATCGACACAAACCGTGTGAAATTTTCATGTTAAGTAAAAGCTGCAGGTATCAGTCAGTATGCCAGTGTTTTTCTATGATTGTCGTGAGAGTCGTTTCTGTTTATGTACGTGTTTCCGCCAGCTGCCTGCTGCTACGATAACCATTGAGACCCAGCAACTCGTATTCAGTAGCCTGGAACATTTATCTATAATGCATATGCTATATCGTTCGTTTCCGACGGACCAGCAATACCAGTACTCTAGCTGATTAGTATCAGTTGTTTGCTAGCTTGGATTTGTGATCAGTTGACACCGATATATCATTCATACCTTAATTCGAATGTCACCCAACTGACATCTGTGATCCAACCATCACTGCACTATTACCAAAAGCAAAACTGATATGCTTAAAAATGAATGCTTCTTGTGAATGAAGCTCAATAAAATATTCAGCGCAAAGGAAACCGATTGTCGGCTTAACTTTTCCTAGCGTCACGTGTAATGCTAGAACTGCTGGACTGCTTAAACCTAGACATTAGGATATTTAGAGGCGATCCACCGAATTAGCTCAACTCCTCTTTCCATTGCAACATTTTGTAATAGTTTTTAGTATGAGTTTCTCCATGCCACATTGCTCTTTCCGACAGCAAGTTTCAAAGTGTTTTGTTGAACTTTGGAGATCGTCACTGATTTAGTTGAAAAATTCACGCACCTAGTTAGTCTGGAAGTGTTGTTTTTGTGTCATTGTGGACAGTTGTGAACATCGAAACAGAGTAGGCTCTCCAACTATTTTTCGTAGTTGTTCCACATTTTTGTACTTTTGCCACTTGCGTCACTTACTGGAGAGTTTCTTGAAAATCACCCTACATCTTGTTGACTGTGTTGCATTTTGTGTGATGTGCCTTATTGTTGATTATTTCAATTTCTTTCCTAAATTTATGCACAATTCATTCACAAATCTTTTTATTTTGGTGTCAATGACCGAATGGTGATCTGGTGGATTGGTATTTACGCGTTTCTTGTTGTGTCGGTTATACGTAATCAAGGTATTTCTCCTTGTGTCACACATCCTCAAATTGAATTGATCGCTTGTTAATTTTGTGCTTATGTGGTTTCAAATAAAACGATCTTCACTGAATTCTATACTGCCCTGAAGTGTACGCCCTACAACAAGAGTATGTGGACATCTCACAGTTTAGCAATAACTTATTGCTATCACGTTGACAGTACTCTATTTTCGTGATAAACGAATAAATCTTGTTAGAAAGCGATTACCTGGACTATGTTCAAACTGTTTCTACTAACAGTACGCTATAGGAAAAATAGTGGGAAAGTCTGCCGCGGCAAAACTATACAACCGCACTATGTACCCCTTATTGTTACTAAGGTATAGTGTAAAGTGCTTTGGCTATTTATCCTCACCGCTTTGAACCATCGATCAAGCGCACTTCCGATTGCCAAATTTAGTACGTTGGAGTTCATACCCCTTCGTATTCGCTTCGAACCAATCACCCGTTTGGCCGTCAACATGTACATCTTAATATCTTTGTATACCTAATAGAGTAACAAGCTCCATATCCTTCACATGGACATACGATCCCAACTGTTGTTTGACCAATCCCAAGCGGTAGTTTCTTGCTCAAGAACTCACGCCATCGTGATGTACAGCATACGAATTGGAACATTGTCTTGTTGAAACGTCACGATTCTTTATCAGTCTATAGAAATGAAGATTAACTAAGAGTGTTTCAGTTTCTAACTTACTATCTGATGGGAAATGTTGACACGTTCAAAATGCCCCCCCCCCAAATGACACGATTAGCTAGCGTCTTAAATTAATGCTTTAGCTGAAGCATCGTTCATTTTTCTGATAATCGCACCAATATTCTGCTCATTACCTGATTCATTCAGATTATATTGGTTTCGTCGATGAATTACACGAAATGCCGTTGTTAGGTCCACGAAACATGATTTTCAACCGTACTATTGCTTGCTGTTGATTCAGCAGAGTTCATTTACTTGTACATCAGTCACAGAGTTTCGTTCAACATCCATAGTTCGGATGCTGTGTTGAGCTTTGAAGCGCTTCACATTTTTCTGGAAGCGTCTTTTATCATGTTTTGATGAGTTTTCTGATTGTCCTGCTTGTTTTTGTTTGTACGATATCCTTTAGACTTCTCGTGTAGTCATCATCATCATCATAGACAGCAATGCGTCGGTGGCTCACACTGATGCTTAACTGTCACACAACCACGAAGGAAAAAAAGAGAGGAAAAAACCTATATGAGAAGAGAGTAAAATGGAATGGGAGGGGAATGGACCTAGTTACTAAAAATAGCTATGTCTATATGCAAACATATGACATCAAGGCACCTACGCCTTGAAAACAAACAACCGAGCTGTAAGTGAAAGTTAGGCGTCAACAGCAGGACAGCTTCCTTGCGGCTTTCACTGCCCCGCGTCATTAAATGCACTCACTCCATAGACACCTCGGACAAATAACAACATTCACGCCACTAAGCTCAGTTAACCGCCATTTCACCTAACGTCCCTAGCCACCGACTCTGTGAGTCGCTAGAGCCCCAGCCTGAGCGACGAACCCGATCTACAGTGACCAATCCCTTCGTGAACGATTTCATTTTTCTGCGCCAGGTCATCATACATCAAGATCGCACCTTATGCCAATCGGCCGCAGCGTCACTGAAGAGTGCTCGGTGTGACAAACGACTAGCTGGCATCCTTAGTACATGATCTAACCATCTAAGTCTGTGGGAATGTAATGATTGAACAAAACTCGTTTGACAATCACTACCAAATACCCGCTTCCTAATCTCTCCATTGCTTACTCGCTGGTGCCATCCGACAAGAGCGATCGAACGCACATATCGGCGGTCAAACATCTAAAGGCGGTTCACGTCCTCTACCATGAGCGGCCAGGTTTCGTGGCCATAAATTAATACAGCCCTCACTGTCGTCTGGTATACGCGACCCTTAGGTTTCAGGAAAATGCCTCTCTGTTTCCATAAGTGTCTCGAATTAGCGAACACCGCCCTAGCCTTGAAAATACGCGCCTCTATTTCATTCCCTAAACCTCCGCCGCCGATGGTGATGCAGCATCCCAGGTATACAAATCGGTCAACAACCTCCATGACTTCGTTACTCAAC
>JTDE01000015.1:62126-81582 GCA_014338405.1 Paragonimus skrjabini miyazakii
GATCAATTGTGGGTGATGTTCAAACTGAGATACCCATTAGTAATCAAAATATCGCTCAACAAGTTAATGATTTTTGTGATTTCAACTTGATGAGAAGTCCTAGTTGATGAGTTATCGATTGGAGTTAATAAGATATTTTCTATTATTCATCTTATTCGCTAGGTGTGCCTTTAGAATGTCGCAGTTTTGAAAATATTTACACAGTTCACTTGTTTTAAACCCACCCTTATGGTGGCAATGCGGTATCGACCACCTAATGTGTAACTATCATATTTACTTATTATTAATCACTTTTAACTGTCATTAACCATTTGAGCCTTGTTTGTTTCAAGCTTTTGCATTCTCCTGAACATTTATCCGAAAGAATAGAGGTATTCTGAACCGCAACTCACGTCATGTGCTCATTGTCTATTTTGTTGTATTATTGTTTCGTATTGTCTCTCATTCGTACAAACGTCCATTCTGTTTATTGGCAACATATTATAGATTTCAATATTACATTATTCTTAACCGGTTCTTTCGAGCCTCTCGACTCTATGGATATACTAGTTTTCCAAACGGTCCTACAACTTCTGATAGCACGTGAGTAATGTTGCCGAATGAAAATCAGCTACAATCGAATGTGTTTTGCGCAAAACCAGGCATGTATATTGACACATGCCCCGCAATACCTACTCAATTCTATCTATTAAATTCTTAATGGTCCCACTCCATAACTTGGAGATTCAGAAACCAATATTTTACTATCGATGTTTATAAACCTCTGTGATATAAGTCATCGTGGTATAGCTGGAATTCATACTTTATCATTGTTTCACAATGCCCTAACAGAGTGGGACGCATCACACTTTCCAGAACAGTTTCTTGGAGGCACATTCACCACTGTTTGCTATATGGGTTTTTACACTGTCCCCTTTCGATATCCCTTGAAAGTCCTCTCTCATACTTTACTGTCACACACTCTCAACTATCCCAATAGAACTGTAAGCTAGTACATACGAAACAGGTCGGAATAGTTCGTCAATTAAATATAGTGATTCATAGAATATCCATTTAACACCAGAGCAACATTGTGTTTTCTCACAAATCATTACTACAGAACGATTAGATTTTTCACATACTTTATTTAGCAAGCATGTCAATCACTGTTTGAAGGTTGTTGGTATTATAAAACTGGTCTCGTTTAAGCATTTGTCCGGTCAGGCCAAATTCACCGCTAGCGTAAAATATGTGCAGCTATGAACCTCGATCACCTGCAACTGCGATTTATACTCGTCTTCCATAAGCCGTCCTTCCTCGGCTCTTAATACGCGCGAGAGAAAAATTAGTTTCATCAGATCAATTAACCCGCATTCTTGTCTTATTTATCTTTTCTAGGATTGTCTTTTTTGTGGAATTATCCTTATCTGAATCAGTAATTCCCAACAACAGGTGTTGCTTCCTCAGGTTTAACTGTCGACCTTCCAAATACGACTGTGTAGTTAAGACGGTCGCATTACGTGTAACGTAGGTAATAGTTTGGTAACATATGAGAAACCCAAAAAGAGTTGGCTCTGCTGAAATGTAGATTTATTTCCTTATAAATCTAGTTACGTATGTATTTGGTCAGAATAGACGTAATGTGGATCTGGCAAACGTCGGAGGTTTTACGTTTTTTGATTATTTTGTTAAACTTATATTTACTACCAATTGAACACTTTTGACTCAGAGTCTTCTTTAAACCAGATGAACAGATTGTAAATTTGTGGCATGGAGATAGGCAGAACACGAATGACTACACGAATTTAGAGGTGAATGGTCTTAGTTCAACTGTATGAATACGAGATGTAGTCTCTTTATCTGTTTGTTGATTGCGACAGATTGAGTACTTGATAGAAATCAAATTGTCGCAATCAGTCAGAAGTGTATGCCAGAGTCAACTGAGTTGAGGTGGAGCAGGAGACTTATTATTTTGGATAATGCTGTTTGGTGTGATTGAAAGTTTCGTCCATCCGGACCTCATTTCAAGTTAGCAGGGTTGATTCATGACCGGTCGTTGTGTGGCACAGGGAGCAGGTTCGCCGTCTGTATCGAAATCGATAGATTTTGACCTTTATAGATCAAAATAAGACATCCACTACCTCCACCGTTACCGATGATCATAGTGACCATATCTGTCCATCCCTCATCGTGGTACATATGAATGTTTTTCAACCTGTGAATTTACAAGCTGCGAACATGTGTCCAGTTTACTTATATACCAAACGGACCGAAACCTGTGCAGTTAAATACAACAGTTGAATACAACTGAGGATGCAGGCCGTACTGAGGCTTAACACTACGCCTGGTTAAACAAGGAACACTTTACAAGTGCCAGCAGATTAGTTTTGCTTATTTGCAAGTGTCATCTGTTTACACTAACTGAAGTAAGTACCTTGGTAGCGTTTAACATATTTTGGAGGTCAGACTGTTTATAGCCACAAAATATTTGGCCGTTTACTTTTCCCATTCATCCATAACCTCCTTGAAACTTTTAGTTTGTCATCTTCACTTTCGCTTATTCTTTTATAAACAGACAGTCAACAAAGTGTGCATGGAAAACAGAAATAACGATTTGTTGGTGAACACAAGCTGTTTGTGCTATTACAACTGCTTCACAAGCTGCCAACAGCAATCACCCCAATTTATCTTGGTCAGAACTAACACGTGAGTGTCATCAGCTTTGGATCAGACCGTGTAAACTCTGCTGGTCTTTACATAGCATCTACAAAACCTCATGCCTTCAGATGCAGACTAGGAAGTTTCAGACAGGTTTTCTGATGTTCTCAATTCGTCTCTCAGTTTAGGTAGTGTGTTCCCATATGATCAAACAGTGATGTCTGTCTTGTCTCAGTAAATGAGCGCAATTGTCAATAGTTGCAACATCACTCATATTTTATCCGGATATTTGCATTTCGTCAAGTCTTTTTATGAATGATAATGATTGAGGATTTGCCCTTCTTACAGCCGATGGTCCTCTTTTAGACAGTGATTTATATTCACACCCTCGTTCTGTTGGTCACTACTCCATGACTTGACGGAACAATTGAAGCTGAAAGTTCGGACGCTGTACTTCAGTTACCCAAGGTGATACACGCACGTGATGTACCACGCTTTAACTTGGTACTTGCAAGCTTACGTGATGTTTCCTCTGATAGGGGATCATGTGAGGTATTTTTGTTTAGGTAATATATCTTCAAATGTTGCTCAGTAACCATGTAATATACCACTAATGTAAATTTGTTTATCCTCCAATTAATTTAACGAGTTCCGGTTACAATACAACTCAACTGGTGTCAAGGAACACCAAATTGAATTAGTGTGAATGTTGACCAATACCAAGCTTCGAAATTGACCGCTTTCAGTTTTATTTTCTTTTATAATTGTAACGGCCTGATGAGATTTTATCGCAAAAATAAGTTTGCTATACATTCTGTTCTGTGATTCAATGGGAATGTTTAAAATAGGCGTTGAACTGTACTTCAACTCGTTCTCCTGAAACGGAGTTAAAGCATCTTAGATTTATAAAGCAAACTGTTAGGTTCTCCTCTCAGACCATGCTCTCTAGCTAAAGTTTATCTGGTTTAATTCTTCAGGTGCAGAACATAAGTATAATTAAGACCATGGACAACTTATATCGTGCCAGTGGTATTGTGTCCCATTAATTCAGAGCAAGATAAAACGGCCTAATAACATGGGTGAAGTACTGCACCCACCAACTTCAAATAGTCGCGAATACGTCGATTCTTGAGTGATGTAGATTAGGTGTGGAAACCAGTACAGTTACTGGTTTTTATTACTCCCCACGTGTCCAGTAATGCGACACTCATCGAAATGTAACAGAGAAACCATTCAGTTTCTGCTAGCTGGAATATCATAAATGATCGTACTGCTACTCTGGATGAAGCAGTGGTCTGCAAGTTGCTTCCTTCCTTCATACTGAATAATTTAGCGGATTACACTGCTTCCCTTAGCAGCAAGATCTCCTTAGTATTTTAAGTATTATCATAGGTTTGACCAAAACTTTCGTTGTATTGTCATCGTGCTTCTTCTCGAAGATATGTCAGTCTGTGAGAATGGTGTGCTATTTAATTGATACAGCGATGATTGACCAGTATGTACTATTCAATGACTGACGTGGAGCAGTAGCAACATCCAACGTTAACATATTGAAGGTTCTAACTGAATTGTCAACATAGTTAATTCATGGGGATTACCTCGGAATCGAAGAAAGACCCATGTGATGCGATGTATTACTCGAAATTAGGGACTTCGAATAGCCCTAGAACTCGTATTCAGATTGAAACCTCCCGCGCAAGTAATGAGGAGAAGACCTCGTACTAGTTGCAGTAAGTAGTTCATGTTCATGAGATAAGCTAAATTCACGAATGTACAACAGTATTAAGGAAATCACAGTTTATCATTGACTGGTCGTAGTAGCACATTCACAGCGGTGAATCGAGTATATTGTCACCACATACGGACACTTAGAAGTTGTCATTAGAACTGAGCATTACAGCGTTTACTTTTGCAGTTGGTAGGAATCGGGTAAGACGGAAACAGAAGAGATGTGAACAACGTTTTCTGTGTACATGCTGTAGCCACCGCCATTGGATTGCGTGAAAGAGGGAGAGGTGCATAGGGCAGATAATAGGTAATTTCCTCGATGCCAGACGTTGGCGATTTAACGGCAACGGGTCAATGAACCTTCTTGTCTATGTGATGAGAGTTCCAGCTATGTTCAAATTCCGCATGTCAGAACCAAGGATGACGCTTTAAAGAAAGACGTAACGAGAAAATAAAATTTTCCGATAAAGTTGGTTATGAACTCTAAGAATGACGTCACAAGATTGACGATATAAAGAACTGCATTGTCTTTAATATTTTCACCAGCAACGTTAAAAACTGACTTAATTTCTGACGTAGAGAAGAATGAACTAGTTTCAGTATGCAGCAGTTGAAGACAAGCTAGTTGGTTACTGCTGTGAAATGACTTTCAAATCTGAACAACAGACGACCTCAGATGACCAAAATTTGAAGTTCGCGCATGCATGTGTAAGCCCGTCACATTATAAAAAGCTGACTATCATTGTAAATAGATATATCATTGATTTCAAACTTCTCACTCTATCTGACCACAGTATGTCAACAATGAAATTAGCGATTTCTGGATTCATCCATATGACCAGCATTGTTGTTACACGTAACACAGACCGCTAACCAGCAGTGCTAAGGTCACCCTCATGTTCGGCCCGTATAGAAAATCTAGATTTGCTTCTAAGTGGATTTCTTGATTATGAATGCACAAATTCGTCAGTTTTCTATTTTCCTCTCCATGTGATTAGATATGTCAGCACAACTTCATCACAGTTTCTATGGTAAGCTATCTATTTCAATAGGATTCTTTATTCTATGTTTTATGAACGCGAAAGTGTTAACATGTAAATGTCAGCAACTCATATAGTGCAATGAAACAATGATTACTCGTTTTTCTATGATATCGTAAGGAATCAGTACTCGACCCGTTGTTACAAACCCTCCTGGGTTACCTGAGTTATGTTCATAGTCGGAAGTTGGAGATCATGGTAAGTTTATGTTAACAAGAAATTAGTTATAAGTTAAAACCCTAGATTTTTTACCACTGATTGAAATAATGCATGTGCGATTTCTGTGCAGTTAACTACAGTAGTTCTTGTGTACTTTCCTTTGTGAATAGATTCTCTGTCTCCGGTAACTTATTTTCAATGTAGGGTTAACCGTTTCTGGTTGGATTTATTTTGAAATCCCCACAACTGGGAGACTTTAAAGTCGTTTCACTTGCTATTTTCTAGTATTTTTTGTGTTCAGAACAGTTATAAGCATGTTCCTAATTGGGAACTGCCGAAGGTGGCTAAACTATTTTGTCTGCGAGGGGTTCAATGAGTTCAGCAGAATATATTGAGACAGTCAACTGTTACAAATGTGTTGATGAATAGAATCGTTAGGAGAGGACATAAAATGGCTGAATAGAAAAAAGTAAGCCCCAACACAGCCTATCAAATATATATCAAACACACCTCATCAGTTTGCAGTACCAGTTGTGCGGGTATAATACAGCTTCAGTTTCCCCGAATGATTCTGATGGTCACTGTATCAGAAGACTATCTTTAGAAGACTTTCAGAATAGCCAAAACATAAGCATTAATCCCTTGATATCAACAACTATGAGGTTTTAACCCGAACGAGCATACTATCGGTTGTACGATGGTCACTGATAAACGAAAAACACGTTGTAATTTCTCGACACCTTCCCACAACTTTACGTTTCACTGACCGATTCGTCTACCGAATCCATAAGCTCATCACAGTAATCAGTGTCTTCGCGGTAACATTCATTTCGTGGAAATGTTCTCGGAACGCAATGGGTGAACTACCCACAAGTTACGCTACATCTGCCAGAAAGACCCAATCCAGACGTGTTGCCTGCGTTCACACATACACACAGGACGACCTGACAATCTTACGAACAGGATTTTGTTATGTACAGTGCCCCACAAGCATGTGCATTAATAGGCCGCAATGTGTACCATCCAGTAATCAATGGAGGTGCAACACAGGTCGTGTAAATGTGTTTTCATGTTACTAGAAGAATAAAAATGTGATGCATCGGACACATGTGCCGGAAGTGTTTTAATCGTGCGAATAGACTACTTTGAACACAATTCTCATCAACCATCTAGGTGGTACGTAGGTAGGCAAAAATCAGTACATTAGTTCTGATCTATCGACCGGGTAAGAGCAATCGGGAGGCTAGGGAATATAAGCTGGTGTATTCATGGTTGACCATCCTGAGCAACTGAGCGAATAATTGAGCGCCACATCGGTCGATTGAGATACCAATCAGTCTGCACGGTGCGGATGAAGTAAATTTATACAATATGACTCTGATGGGGTTGAGATAAGAGAAATTCGGACACTTTAATGCTTATGCACATAATTATTCATGTACGTATATAGGTTGGATGAGGGCGCGAATGTCTCGATCTGGTAAGTCAGCCACGTTCGTACGTCAAAGCATTGGAGAAGAGGCGACGAGTTCATTTGGTTAAAGTAAGTTAACTTTATAGAAACTTTTCAGTTGCATGACTCCACGGTTTGCTTCCTTTTTTCTTTTCGGCCCTGTTGATATAATATTGTCATAAGAGTGCATTGAGGTAATCTCCTTACATGGGAACGTCCGGCCAATCAGAACTCATGCATTAATTGTTTCGTATAGAACAGAACTTGACCAGTGCCAGCCAATCAATTGAAGGGCCAGCTGCTACGTTGGGTTTGGTTATAAGAGATTTCCATTTGTAACAACCTGTTTGAACGTGTGCCGAATTCACACGACCGAGTTGACTGAATCAAAGCCGTGGAGCACAGTAACAATCTGTCGAATCAAAACCAACCTAGTTACTGTCCAGTAGTAATCGGCAAAGTATACTGCTGTTTTTTGTTCATAGGATATTATTTTCTAGTTAACTGATACTGCTTTGGTCCGGTTAGATTTTATTTTTCAGGTTTTTATACCCGTCAGTTGAACACAACATGTACGTCTGGTGGTTTTTTTTCTTGGGTCCTTAGTCAACGTTAGTTTTACAAGTTTATAGTTGATTTTAAAACTTAGAGCTCTTCTTCAGATCTTGGAAGACAGTGTTCGAATCGAATGCAGAACAAGTGGTTGTCCGCTGAATACCCAACTTCTCGGTGTCCTGATCTTATTGTGTAACTCAATCATTCGCTCGCTATCGACTGAAGATAACACTAATCTTTTTATGTATGGTGAATAACCAGTGCAGCTAATGGTCTCAATCCTTTGAGACCGCAGCGATCAAATCGCCGTTGATTACCAACAAGGTTAAGACATTCCTTCTCGCATTCTGTGAACAGGGAAGCTGCTGCCCCACATGAAATTCACATCAATGGGATATTGCAAGTTAGTTGTTCAAGCGTCTTCTGTTTGAGAAACAATTTGCCGACGGGGCTGTCCGTGAACTGTAATGCATTCGGATCCCTCACAAGACGTGTTTGGAAGAATCGCAGCCTGAAGATAATAAACCGAGCTGCTTGTCTGCCACTTTGTGTTGTTGTCCACGCAGATGTACGACAGTGAACCCTGGACGATGTATCAACCAACTGTGTGGTATCTGAACAATTTCATTCTTCATTATCTAAATTGGACTCCGGGCATTCGTTAGTATGCCATGGATCCGAATACTTCGATACCTCACTACTCAGACGTGGTCGGGAGTGAAACGATACCAGTATGGAACTAGCTGCTTTGACTGGGACACCCCCACTGGTACAAAGATAGTAATTTTACGGGCATCCAAAACAGTTAAGCGTAATCCTGGTGGCCAGAAGCTGCATTACTAGAATGCCGTTTAACTGAATGATCATTAACTGCGAGAGAAAGTGGTTGAGCATTAAGATATGATAACTTGGTCGTGCCTCTGAGAAGTCGACGATATTTTGGTCACAACAGCTCTGCCGGAGCTCAACCCCTGTCGTTGCAAGAATATTACTGACGAATTCTAGCAATAGCGAAACCTAAGTTTACTGCCACTAAGTTTACTACCACTAATCTGGAACGATTATAAGCTTGCAAAAACTGCGGTCAATTGTGAGTGTTGTTCGGTTCCTATTCAAGTTCTTCGCGGTGTAGCGTATGTCCTAGATCATGACACAACACAGCCTTTGATCAGATCTCCTGGAGGAATGCGACTTTGATGAACGTCTAAAAGTTCGGTGAATAACCGTCAATTAAAAGTACTATGCCGATGGAAGCTACAGGTAGAACAGGCGGTGATGACGCGATCGTTCCCAAACGTTTTCATTTTGTCATCACCATTTAAGTACTTTTTATGGCAGTGTCATCGCCTGCATTCCTTCCTGGAAGCAATGTCATTACATTCATCACTTGACATACATTGTGTGAACACAAAAAGCAACAGTAACAGATAAAGGCAGTGAAGAAACTCCAGTGTAGATCTACATACAGGTTTAAGGATCACTGTAGAAACTGAGCTCATCGAAAACACGTTGAAAGACACATAGAGAAACTCGTGAATGCTAATACTCACACAGTTGAGGCGTTTCTCCATCAACTCCGTCTTGCACATCCTCGTCATGACCACCCTTTGTTTCCACTTCGGCTTGGAGGTTACGACATCATCTACTTTGTGGAATACCGTCTTAACTTTTGAGCTCATCCCGTTACGCAATAGTTCTCATGATTATTTCTGAGTCACAAATGGGAATTTATCATCCGCGCTCAGTTTTCATGATGTCTCAAACACTGCTTGTGGTATTCAGATTACCGTAAGTAAACTACGACACTAGTTTTGTAGGGCATGCTGTTTGCCATTTTAGGACATGTAGACAAATATGGAGGATTTCGTTGGCTATAAATGTCCTGCGAAGAAGAATGGTGAAGAAGTTCACATAGCGCTATTTGAAGGTTGCAGCTGTTCAACATTTTAAGATAAATGTCTGGTTGAGAATGAAAAGGATAATCGAAGATTGAAGAGATCAGTTAATACTTATCCATTCAAGATACCTACAATCGACATTCATCCGTGTTCAAAAATTACTCGTATATGAAGTTTACTGAGCTTCAGCAATATGCATGACCATCATGTTTGGTCTCAGTCTTGACGGAAAAACACACTTGACACTGCTGCATAGCAGACTAATGAGACAGCGGGTTTTATTTGGTTGGACAGATGCTTTCCAATTCTATGTATTTATTTGCATAGTTGGTAAAAAAGAAAACTGTGTATAAAAAATCTGAACTATATTCATTTCCAGAAAATGAGAAACATCTATACCAGTTGACTGGACGGAACCAAGTGTTGCACACTGCAAATGATGAGACCTAACGTTAACTGCCATAAATTCACTTGTCGCACCCATAATGCAAGACAGGCGAGTGAAGCTTACATCCGGTCACGCGGATACAACTTGCAAAGTCTTTTCTGAACCTGTGACCTTAACGGAGTTTATTTTTTTTACAATATAATGATGGAAAAGAAAACTATCTTACCAGATACCGTTTGGACAGTACACTACAACCAAGTGAATATTTGAGTCTGCTCTTCATAGCGGTAACAGTGGACGGGTGAACCACACTACTCGCCAATAGTCCGTCCGAAGATGCTTTTTGGGAATATGTAAGAAGGAGAGGTTTATGGATACAGCTAGCAAGTGAAGTTCTCATTGGTACGTTTGTCACATTAAGACCATTATATTATTATATAAATGACCTTGGTTAACTTCTACTTAGTTTCACTGAGATCAATAAACGACCTTTAGGACACGTTTTCTCGGCTCAACAATAATGTGGTTTACTGACTGATTTTTGGATTGTATGGGTAGACATATTTTGTAGATAAGTGTGTGCATGTGTTGAAAGAATTATGCTCCTACCCATTTCAAAACCATGCTTGTATGTTACTAATATACTGTGTGCGGAATCAGGAGTGACGACCAATCCATGTACTGAACGAGGTGAATTATATTCAGTCGATGAAATCGATACGTGAATCGATATTACGAAGCCATTTGGAATTATACACTGGTTCCTGTCTGTTCAGTTAAGCTAGGCTAACTCAGCGGGTTAAACGGCCGTCAATAATAACGCGGCGTTACGCTATAACAGAATGCATACAGTATTGAATTAACTATGTTGGCGAAGGTTGTTTAGCGGTCTGGACCTCTACTACCATGGTAATCGGATCGAGCACTGATTAGATGAACAAAACCGCAAAAATACATTCGGACGCAAAGCAATTAGGTGAGCCGTGTACAATTGTCTCAAATATCTTGTTTTTTTTCGCTTATAGGTCTCAATTTTTATCTGCAACCCATGGTGTACCACGTGTTGTTGCACATTCAGGACGTGCCACATTCATTATCATTCATCACTCATTTACTGAGGAGGATTTTTCTGTTAAGATATTCAGAGATACTCCATAACAATTATGCTTTCATGAAGATCGGAAGACGTAGTTTTCAAGTAGTTCGATTGTAAACATTTTTCTCATTTCAAAATCTCTCTGCAATCTCCCATCTTCTTTCAAAGTGATCTAAAACATTTAAAAAGTATTTCCACATTTTCCGGTTTCTTACAACGGCGATATGAACACATCTCCTATCAGTGTTCTTGATAAATATCATTTGGAGACATGTAGACATTTGATGATATGATTTTCCGAGATGACTTCAGTCTTTGTTCAAGCTCATAACTCAGCCTACACTCATGTTCTTATGATATTGCTTCTTCACTTCTACTTCAACCATTGCGGTTCATATATTCTTGTTGTTTGAACGTGTGACGGTATCGGTTTTCAAAGCCCATCGTTCGGGATGTAGGAAACGAATTATTGACTTGACCAGTATTGTTGTGTTTTCAACTGAGTTCTACAAATCACAGAACCCAATCTTAGCACAATTTTAGCTCGCAGAATTTGCCTGTCAGTTTATGAAAAACTTGTGTTACTGAGAAAGTTAATTCATAAAAACGAACAAACATCGACCTATTGACGCAACTGAAGATGATGCTTTGAAATTTGTGTAAAAAGGACAACAGATATAACGCAGAATTGCTATATATATCCGTAAAAATACATTCAATATTTTTGATTGATATTCTCAGGGTTTTTCTTTTAGTGTGTCACGAAAATTGTCTGCAAGTGTGAGAACATGGTTACTTTAAAAAATTTGGTAGATATGCCAGTGTGGCAACCGGTATTTCTATTTCTAGAGTCACGAATTCTTTTCATCTCTTGAACTTTTGGGATTTCTTTCAAGGTCACTTAGTTACTTCGTATTGCAGATCAAATAAATGGACCCGACCCGACCAACATTTTAGAGAAGCATTTCTCGACGGGGTGATATCGTTCTGTTGAGTTTTCTCAGCATTCATGGATGTCCATTAGGTGATGATTTGCTATAAAGAAGCCCTTTAGCTAAACGATGGAAGTTGACAGTAACAGCTGAATCAAACCACTGGTATGACTTACTTTGGTTAGGCAGGCTGTTGATTGCCCTGTCGATAAATTTTCAGAATAGTTGATTAAACACCGACAATTAGTGGTATGTTTTAGCGCATGAAAAATGGAACGATACGCATGCTTACTGCAGCCTGTCAGATGTTTTCCCTTCATTTACACGAGAAGTTTGCATTCAAGAACGATATTCACGGCTGTTCTAAATCCGTAATTCCGCGTAGCACTGAAGCAACAGTCCTGATGACTATAAACTACTTTGCCTTAACTTGCAGAACCGGTGATTATGAAAGCTGTGTATTTAACAGATGAACTCCGGACGGTAGTTTTGAGTTCTAACAGGAGCATCAGCTTGTTCGGATGACGTAAACAACTTTCGAGTATGTATTTGTGCGCATGAGAATTTCACAGAAGGGCAGTTTCAATTACAGTTTCAGTTACACTAGTCAGGAGGAGAAGCACATCTGTCTAAACCGCGTGGTTGCCATGACACCCGTCTGTTGACCATGAAATATCTGATCATCTTAAACATGGTTATTGGTTAGGGCTTTTCTGTTGAAATGGATTACTGGTCTAATCAGTTAAGTGATTAGATTAACCAAGGATTCGTTCTCAATTGCTAAATCGCACAAAGAAATGGACTAATTTTCGATGTGATAAACGAACTAAGCGCACGCCCTCAGAAAGATTAGCCTACGAAAACGAACTCCATTTTGTCGACACGGTCCAGTGGATACTACCAACCCTACAGTACCAGAAGTCAGAGTCATGCTACTACGGTTTACTATTGGACAAGTCATGAGTACATACCATATTATTCAGTTTCAGCATACATCCCTCGATTACTCCGGGTTATCAAGCCACCGTAAGTCAAAGTATAATCTAAGTTCAGTAGGACCACAGAGAAGAAGTCGACCACACAGACTCAGAATTTGCTCGATTGACCGGAACTTTTGCTGTTAGTGTCGACCGCAAGTTTTCGTTGCCCGAATGGGGTACGTCCACCCGGCAACTTAAACTTTTCAGGCTATTCAAATCTGGTTTATTTTTTTAAAAAGTGAACCACCTAGTTGCAGAGACTTGTTCAAGCTTCTCTTGGCCAGCCTGAACCTCACTAGGCGTATGGAGGTGCATCTTTTTTGGCAGACAGACGGTGCATTTTTATTGCTGTGGCGAATGAGTCAAGGTGTGTGTACGCACGCAACGTGACGCCTAGCTTTGCAAGAAACTGTTCCTAAATTCTCAGCATACGTAGTTGTGCTTCCGTTACTTCTGAAAACCGGCACGATATTTATGGGAGTAACGTACTGCGCATTTGTATGAACTATTTTAGACAGTCTATGCTCCAAAAGCTTTGAAGACAGTAGACGGACACTTTGTAAATCAGCTGACTGTGCTGATCTAAAGTCATAAAATAATCACAAAATTGCAGTAATGACCATAGAAACCACGTTCCTCACTGTAAACAATGGTGTTTGCAGTTTTGTTCATTCAGATGCAAGGTAAACCATAGATGTTCAGGTGTGTGTCATGAAGCTGGTTGGGATGTAACCGTTAACGTTTTTTCGCTCGGTCATAACATGCGATTATTATATACTTGGGGCTTAATAATTGGCAATATATGTCTGTAGATACTTTGATAATCTAGACATACGACGTACAAATTAGCCGTATAAGTTGCGTGTCAGCACAACACACCGTGCAGTGAACCAGTTGAATGTCAGCTGAAGTAAAGGGAAAAAACAGACACTTGAAACGTATACCTTTATTTTGGACGGTTCAGTTTTGATAAGGTTTTACTCGCCGTAATGGAATAATGATTTACGACATAGCCTCAGACTGCCAACGGTTTGTTCCGTGCACTTCAACGAAAACTCCACATTCATGATTGATTAGCGAGGGGTTAAGTATTTAACGTCCGTGACAACATACTCTTTCTAAGAATTCCGAAAACATTAGCAACTTCTAATTAACATAAAGTATATTTATGTTTTAATTACCAGGGGGGTGAAAGACATCCGAAATTCAAATAATCGCTACTTCATTTGCGTGTGCAATATTTTTGTACATCGTAGAAATACACAGGTTTGTAGCAACGTTGTAACACTACTTTTGCGTTATTTCTGTTGGTTTTGTTACCGTTAACGCTTTTCCTTTACAAGTAGACGGAGCTCATCGTTTGGAAAAGCTGCAAGGGTTTTGAATGCACCGAATTAATTTGCTTCGTGAGTGATCAACCGGAGCACTAGTTGACCCGGTTTTCCCTGGATTAGGTTGCGGCTGTAACATACAAGTCGGCCGTTTTTACTCGGATTGTCCGTCACACGTGTGAACCAACTTTAGGGCAACGTAGAGGCACTGGGAGACAGCATTCTTCCGAAGTAGTGGTTCCAGTAACAGTTCTGTAAAAGGAAACAACACACAAGCATGAACCAAAGGCCCAATAAGCCAAGCACACGACTTGCACAAACGAAAACCAAAACGGCGCCGCCAACACAGCAACACGCCTTGTTACACAATCCAAATTCAACCAGTGCGCGCTTGCTGGTTTCGACCGCACGCTACACGGCTAAGTACTTGTTACTGTGGCCGTTTATTAAGACGAGGATTTTAAGATCATCACTATTAGCTGCGATGCATCTCGATTGATTGGACATGTACTTTTGGCCCTTAAGACAGAGATTTCCGGCGGCAATCTCAGTCTTGTAGACTTAATCAATTACGACACCATGTGTGGAGTGTCGGTTTTAACAGGTAACATTATAAGACGTTAGAAGAAGATGTGCTAATTGATTTTTCTTCTTTTGTACACCGGACGATTTTTAAGTCAGCTCGTAAACTACAGGGCAGTGGCAATCCACTCGTACTTATCAGTAAAGAGAGGATGATTGGCGTGTGACAAATCGTCTGAGTAATGACTGTTGCAAGATCGCATATCTCTTTGTCAGCTGTATCAGTCAAGAAACGTAACCCCACAAAGAACAGACGTAACACTTGAAATGAATTGATAGTTCATATAATACTGGAATGGATCTTCTCAAATCTCGTAAGTGAAACTCCTGTTTTTGAAAATGTGTGCAGAAGCAGAGTTTTGAAAGAAATTATCGTCGACTGCTATCAGTCATTACTTGAATGGGGAGTTCATCATCGTGAAGAAACTGCAACAAATTCTTGTCAGCATGAACACCACTGTGAACAGATAGGTATGGCAGAAAATTGTTTGTCTCATGTTGGCATGTTGTGCTGGTTATATGATCATTTGCTAAACTAATGGTGCCAACTCCAACTTATTTTACAGAGTCGACGTGAACAAAAGCATGCATTTTGTTACCGACAACATGGGACGAAACCTACATGACTTGACATGTCATGACCAATACAATGCGAAGAGGTGTCTACACCAGTAATATAACCATGGACGGTGGTTCAGTCCTCTAATCGATAAACTGAGGCCGACAGAGCTGTGTCAATGATAGCGGTCACAAGTGACAATGACCCTTGTCATCCTGATTTAGAAAACGTCTATTCAAAAGATGCTTATTGAGGATGGCACCTACTGCTATTGACACTGCGTTCACACATGTTCAATCCTAGTGCCAAGTACGATTGTGATATATTGTTTTTTTGTCTGTGTCATTAGACTTCCCGTACTCTTTCAGATCGGATATTCCACAATCGGATAGGACTTGACAATTGTTTACGGACTTCTCTGTGTGTTCTATATGAATATTTAGCCTAATCCAGTTGACCACCGATTTACAACGTTACTGCGGTCAACAAAATTTGGTCAGTCAGGTGATATTCCAAAATCTACTGGTGAAAATCTAACAGTCACTGTTAGTCCAATTTTGCTGTAGTTTATATAGACCTTCATATTGAACATATTTCTGTTAAATACGAACTGTGTAAATAGAACCTTCACGAATATGGTTCGAAAGCGGGGTTCTTATGGACATCTTTTATATTGTGCCACCCATCGTTGAGACTACGTGATAGGTCCGTCAGATACAAATGAGACGTGAATGTTTTTGCATATTTCTTGCTTATGCTATTTATTTGCAGTCTGCCGAACCTCAATTCATACAGATCAACTTGGTATTTCTACATAGTGATAGATGTAGTAGATCTAAACCCAATATACAGCTGAGGAACGAACATGAAGCAAAAAGTTGACAAAATTAGAAGGAACTGACTGAAAGTTTTTAAGTTGAGAAGGTACTTTCTTGATGATGGTAGTGATGAAGGTACTTCCTATGGTTCTGATCCATCTGGTTGTTCCAAAGGAAGTTTGAGTCCACGATGAAGGTAATCCTAGAGACATATAAATAGGGAAATACGCTGAAATAAACAATAGATTCCGTTAGCCTTCAACACCCTAAAAATCAGCGCACAGATGACATGGAGTGCGACCCTCAAAAAAACGTGTTTTTCAATTTAAATGTTTCAGATACTAAGCAAACATGCTTACTTTGGAAAGGCAAAATGGGCGCAAAACAGAAAATTACTAAATACAAAATGCCATGCAAACGTTACAGAATTATCTTCTAGGTCGTTGTTTAGGACAAGATACGCTGCAGAAGAAAATGAAAGACATTACTGTGTGTAATCTGCGGAAAAACAGAACGTTTACACATTTCTTTGCAAGGTGTTCCTGCTGGAGAAGGACAAATAAACTGCATATCGTCAGCGGGTGTTGGGGATCCCCAGACTGCTTGTGAGCGTTGTGGAATCGGTTTGTTTGGAAGACATGGATGGGACAAAGTAATAGGCACCGTCAAAGGAAGAGGACAGGGAGTAGATATTTCAGATGGATTTACACGGTCTATAGTTAAAAGGTTTACGCCTTCTGAATCATTGATGCCATCACAGTTGACGAAGAAATACTTGTCTTTAAATTCAAGCACTCTAAGCGTACCGTCATAGGATTGTTGAAAAGACTTCCGCCCGTCATCCCTGATGAACACAAATAAGCATGTACGCCGGTCTTCGTGTGCTTAGCTTTACTCCGGAGTGATCCTCATTGGTGCTGATTTTCGCTTATTCATGTGCCGTTTCAAGCGTGTGGTGTAGGAGGTCGGATTTATCTCGCCAGTGTTTGCGTAGCATTTCAACTAGCATACTATGGTGGTGTCGTAGACAAGCACAGCTGGAGTGCAGCCCACGTCCTCTTTAATCGTATTTCGGATGCTACATGAATTGGAGGATAGGCTTTCTGACGAGTTGAGGTCAGACATCACTGCAAGAATAACGACTGTTATTTGGCACTGGAACCGTTCCACCAAGGCATTGGTCCCTGGGTTATGGGAAGGAAGTATTCTTAGCGAGATAAATGTTGCAGATCACGAAACGGTGTGGATATGAACCGAGAATCACTGACAGTAGTGATGAAAGCTGGTAGGCCGAATGAGGGTACTCACCTTTCCACAAGCTTCCATGCGATGTTCTCGACTGAGATGTCGCTTTATGGACGTTTGTTGCAGTCAGTGTGCGATACAGTCAGTGTATGTCAACAAATGAGTAAAGCCGTTTTAGGGTGGAAATGGGTCTTCTGTGTCCACAGCTACGTGCTTGAAGCGAACGTCCGGTATACTGAAGGTCCCGGGTGTGATGTTGTTGTGGTGGTGTACCTTGTTACGATGAGACGGTAGACAGTGTTTAGCTTATTCACCTAGGTACCTGCGCGTGTTTGGTCAAACTAAACAGTTGGTGATGAGCTTGACGGTGGAACGGATACTGATGTGGAAGACAGAAGGAAAATGTTTGAAAATATTTTGCTAGTGGTTAAAGGGGACAAAGGGTCAAGGTTTACTGGTCGGAGTAGTGTAATCGATTTTTGGATCACAGTGAACGGGTAGAGGAACAAACGTTACGAGCGTATGGGAACTAAACCGATTAAATTCCGTGTCGTTCCGTTGGGCCTTCGCAGTGGCATCGGTTTGGACTTTATATGAAAAATGTACACATAAAATTGCGAAGTGTAACTGTTGCGAAATACAATGAGAATCATGAAATACAAAATGCTGTACAAAGGCTACATAAGCGGGCTTTCGTTAGATTAAATATCGGGACTCTAATTTAAAGTTTATCTTTAGGTCGTGGACTAGATTCCCCAAGGTGCTTGATGTTGATACGATTCAACAAAATCAAGCCATCTGTTCAACACTTTGCTGATGGTCGTAAGATTTTGCAAACTTCACAGACTGATGTTCGATTCCAACGAATATGAGGGTGTAACACCATAGCTAAGAGAGATAAGAGCCACTAAGCTCACGTATCATTCTGTCATATTATGGTGCACATCATCTCATTTGACTCATTTTAATTATGGATTGACAAGGCGTATTAGTAATTTTGATAGTTTCTTGACAGAATATTCCGAACACAAACTGGTATTAGGTAATGCTGTGTTCCACTGAAGTACATTACTTATAAGTTGTAAACTCAAGACCTCTTTGACTAGAACACGGAACGCCTCATGGTTCGAGTACTTGTTGCTCTCTGTCATAAAAACATAGAAATGGAATAGTTGTTTGCCGTCTTAGATCAGTGATCTAAATGGGCAAGTTACCAATTTGTCTAACTAAGCGATAACTATCATTTATCCAGTAACGAAACGTTTTGTGAAAAATGGCACAAATTCATCATACGAATAGCTAACAAGGTTTCCCGTCAATGGAGGCATTCTTAGGGTGTGGTGGGCAGAACGATTTCTTGTTCTGTTTCAACCAGGTCACGGGTGGCCAGTAAATACGTTGCTTTATTAATTACATAGGTCAGAGTTTGAACCGCGGATACTTGAACTACTACCCCACAAGTTTGAAAAGCTTTTAGTAAGGTAGTCATTTGAAAGTAGATATTGTGAGTCATTTACACAATTTGACATTTTGTTCCAAACGGTCTCATTCAGGTCAGCGTAGCTTTGAAGTGGGTATGGTCCATTCAACTAACGAGGTGCATCCAAGCTAACAAAAATGAAAACAAATGGCGTTCCTTCCACTAATTTTCTCGGTACTTCTCTAGTAGTGATAGCATCATACTTGAGGTGTTGTAGTAAACAGACTTGTACATAAGCCATCCACAGACACTCATAAATATGAAGATTGTACGTAAAGTGGTATTCTGTTGTTTAACAGAACTGTTCACCCTCTTTATTTAGTATTGGTCGCTATAGATCTGAGCCGCTACGGCATCGATATCGCAGTCTTGAGTGAAACAAGACTTGAAGACTAAGGTTACCTCTGAGAAGGAGGTGCTGGGTGTGTCTTCTACTGGGTAGGTTATCTGGCAGACCGTGCTTGAGATTATGTAATTTGTTTCACTGTTGCTGACTGCATCAACTCTGACGATAGATAAGCCGCGCGGCATCAGCCTTCGAATCCTGTTCATGCATTTGTGATTCGGTCGAGGTA
>JTDE01000015.1:81682-99444 GCA_014338405.1 Paragonimus skrjabini miyazakii
AATGACGACACAAAGGACTGTTCTTATGTTCAGCTGCCCGCCACAATCCGGTCGCCACTGGAGAGTAACTGACTGATTGTTCTGAATGACCTGAACCCTCTAGTTGGGCGCGACTTTGTAACCCGGTCGGGAGTCCTCGGACCCTACGCCACTGGTTCAATAAACGAGAACGGTGACCGTCTGCTCTACCTGTGTGCTACTCACGAGTTCGCTATCCCAAACACCTGATTCCAGCTGGATGCGAACGACACCGCGACATGACTCAACCACGAAATGGTCACCACCATTTGCACAACTACATGATTGTGAGGCAGCGCGACATTTGTGAAGTGCGTACCATATGAGTGATGCGTGGGGCTGAATGTACCACAGAACATCGGCTGGTCAGGAGCGAATTGTTTATCTATGTATGCAGACTTGTTTATTGGGGACCATCTGAACACCGGCAGAGATTGGATGTCAAACGATCGGAGAACTCCGATGCAGTTAACGCTTGTCTGAAGGATGTTCCTGTATGCAATACTTCGGAGTGCATGTAACAACAGCTCGAAGAAGAGGTCGAGATAACAGCCACCGAGACGGTTGGTTTCGAGCACCACAAACTTCCGAACAGTTTCGACGACAACAACATGACCTCCTCCCAACTAGTACGAAAGAAGAATGCAGCGTTTGTCGCTTCCACAATGAACCCAGATAACGGATTGTTCGCCATCAACTAGCCGAACGTGTTCGCGGAATCAAGGACGACTGGTGGGGAAAGCAAGGTGAGCGGATGCTGATCAACATCGATATCAGACAACACAAGGGCTTCTACGACTCACTCATGACGACTTTCTGTCCCTCCGTCCAATCTACCAAAACACTTGTTGACGGGCACACCGACTCTTCGTGAGCCTAGCCACAGAAAAGCATGGGGGCTGACGCAAACACATGGGTAGCCTACTAGGTCGTTCTGTTACAATTGGTTGGGTGACCGTGACAGCCTGCTGCGACAGGTCGTCAAATCCGCAGTACGATCGACCTGCTATTTGATGCCCGGCATATTCAGAGGAAGTTACGGGATCGTAACCAACCCCTATATGTCTTGTTTGTGGATTTCACGAAAGTCTCTGATTTCGTGAGCCATGAAGCCTTATGGACGGTGCTTGAGAAGTTTGGATGTTCAGGTAAGTTCTTCAGTTTGATTAGTATGCTGCATGTGGGCATGAGGACGAAGGTACAGCCGTGTGGGTCTACCTCCGATAATTTTGACATTGTCACTGGCTCGAGTCAGGGTTGTGTTCTAGCCCCAACCTTATTCAGTTTATATATGGCTGCCATGCAAACAGCTGCTCTTCAGGACTCTGGAAAGGACGACGTTGAGGTTGAGTACCTCACGGATAGGCGCCTACTAAATATTTGACGTTTCAGCGTACCAACCCGACTACATATGTCAACGATGCGCATGCTTCTGTTTGCAGATGACAGCGCACTGTTTGCGCACAGTGAAGACGAACTACATCGACTAGTCACGGCTTTCGCAGCCGCGGCATCCCAATCCGCGTTGGATATCAACACAAGCATGACATTTTCTTTCTTTCTTTTCCGGTCAGAGATGCTGTTCCCGCGTGTTCGCCTAGGATTAGCGCCAGTGGATATGTTGTCCGTAGGTGTGTGAATATTTGCTATATGGGAGACATTTTGTCGGCCGATCTGTCCGTGGATTGCGAGTTAAGAGCTTATGTGACGAAGGCTAGTATTGTTGCGGACGTTTTGAAAGACGTGTATTAAGAAACCACAGCCTGAATGTGGTTGCCAAACTCTGTGTCCACTACCCAATGGTGCTGTCTACACTGCTGCATTGCGGTGAAACTTGGACACTGTATCAGCGGAAGTTGCACTGTCCGGGCCGATTCCATTTGCAGTGTTTGTGACGCATCTTGGGTACTTGATGGTCAAAACTGGTTTTGAAGAGTGAGGTCCAACGGTGAGCAGGCACAGGCGGAATCGAAATCATGCTGATGTTCAATACGTTCAGCAGCTGCTGTTAGGGCAGGTTAAGTCAGATAAGCAAAATCCTGGTCGTCAAAGCTGACATACTAGAATGTTGTCCATGCAAGTCTTTCGAGTTGTTACGTGTGATGTGACCATGTGGTGTGTGTGTGGTGTGATGTGTGCCCCTGTAAAATGCGCTGATCGTCTGTGATTAGTTGGTCACCAGCGTACTCATAATGCACCGACGGCGAAGAGACAGCGGATACATTAAATGCAACTAGGTTATATAAGTTATATTCATTTTTCGTTCACATCGACCACCGTCGTTTGACAACCCACGCACTCCCTTTTACACAAACCTGGGTTCCTATGGCCTTTCGTTTTATTCAACTGTGTTGAAATACTATATGGTGAATGTTTTGTCTGATTTTTCGTCTAAACTTGAATATTTCTCTTTCTCCTTATACTTTCTAGAGTGCACTAACATGTTGTCGTATACTAAACTACTTCTTGCACCACATTTTCAATATTTTTCTTCCAAGTTAAGGTCTTACCCTGGGAGTCTCCGTTTATTTTCCGAGAGATAAAAGTTTTAGTTCCTTGTTAGCCAACCAATTGACTAACCAGCATTGGTCTGATGGACACAAAGGTCCCACTCACGCGCATTCAGGTCTTATTCCTTCGGATGTACGCTAGATAAGTGATGGTAGTTGAACGAGAAGCCGTAAACAATTTCGAAAATGCGGAGGGGGTCTTCTTCGTTCATTTCACACAAGTTCATTGAATGTTGCACCCTCAAAATGACTAACAGAATTTAAAGCCTATTCGATGTAACATTCACCCCCACACTAATGAAGTTGAGCACTGTTGAAGTAACAATCAATCAGTTTGTTTAGTCTTGTGCAGCTGTACACTGTTGTCTAAATGGTTTGGTGGTTTACAAGCGCGCAACTGAATAGAACGTTTTTGATTACGAATGATCAAGAATAAGACGTTTGTAAGTGGTTAATGCATGAAAGTGTTAAAGACCAGTGTTGAATCAGTGCTACAGAGTATATTGTTTTTGTATATTGCCATCTACAGACAACAGTAATTCGTTTCCTGGAAAGTGATCCTGCAAAAATTAACGTCTATCTAACTAACCAGGTTGTTAGTTTCTATACCAATGACCAACACTAGCAATGAGTTGATGTGTTGGTCATCCTCTATAATACGTTAGCTACCAGTAGTATAACTGAGTGTTATTCTCTTACTCATGCCACATAATGTGTGTTGTCAGGATGTTCCACAGTCTAGCATCTTAGCAATGTACTCATTTTGTATCTACATCTCTCAGCTCTCATTAAATACAATCTTTTGCGAAATCCACCATCGCGTACTGTTCGCTTAATATTCCGAATATTTCCACAAACCTTCGTGTTTCGTTAGGATTTTTATTCATTGTTACATTCACCTTCAGTTATAGTTATAGTTATCTTATGGTTACAGTATAAATTATACACAACTCACATTTTACTACAGCTTCCACATTCCAAGGAACGCTTTATTCAGACCCCTTGAAAAGAGGAACTGGATTCGGGTTTTTCTCTTGCAAGTAACTGATCAGTAGTAGTGCATAGACTTATGTGCTTTTCTAAAGAGTCAATGTTCTAATTTTCAAATTGTTCAAGGTAATATGCAAAAACGAATACTTAATGTTATTTTGTTCATTGGTTAGATTGTGGGCAGACTAATGTCAAAGAAAATAAGCCAACAGACATAATCTCAGAACAACTCGTGAACAATCGATAAGCTGTTCGAATGATAATGCTACACTAATAATACAAAAACTCAGTTTCTTTTGATTACAATGAATTAATGATTTTGATGTCACAACACTAGTTGCTACTGTACCTCAAGCAACTTCACTGGAAATAGTCAGACAATTAATATTACTGTAGGACACTAACTTGGAAGGAAATACAGGTTTAACTACCGACCAGATAGTAGATGGGGTATACGCATGTTTAAATATGAACTATAGATAGAAAATTGCCTGTTAAAAAAACAAGGATTAGTAGTGAGATTCTCAATATTCCCTGGTTTGGCGGACATTTACATGGAAAAGCTTGAGAAGTTGGCATTGCTCAAGTTTGAATGACCGACATAAATTTGATGGCGCTAAGTAGATAACAATCGTGTGATTGTGAAACGAACCTGGGTTGAAACGTTTTTACACGTCAGTCAGACAGATTCCACAGTCAGACAGACAGCGGAACTAGTGGGGGCCAGCGGTCATTTCTAGTCCATAGCATAGAACGGAGCCTCAAGACCATAATCCATTAAGAACCCATAGACATACCTAATATAATTAGCTATAAACTCGTTAACTGTAAACAAGTTTAAAGTAACACTGCAAGCACAATCTTCTATAGAATCTTGCGTCTGTGCGTCTGTGTCAGAATGTTTGTAAACAGAGGTTATCCTAATCAGTTCCTCAGAAGACAATTAAGTCGGGTACTTAACTAATTATCAGAGGCGCTTAGGGAGGGGAATTACACTGATGTTATTCTTTTGAAGAAACAGATGGCAGGGGCTATTTGTAGGGTATTGAACAATGTGGGTATCTAGAAGATTTTTTAAAATCTCGGTGCACCTTAAAGATCTCTTATTTGTCAACAGAACAGGCGATTGTGTATACAGAATAAACTGCAAGAAATACTCACAAATTTATATTGGGAAGATGATTTGAACTTAGAACTAGACGTGCACTCCGAAGTCAATTTGAGTTCCGAGCCACGACCAGGGGCTCCGTAAACGCCGTTTAGGTGTTGGATACGGGTAACAAAGTTGATCTGGAACATGTCAGGAAAATTAGACAGGGGTTTATAACTACACAGGAGCGCTTAGTTGCAGAAGCCATCGAACTTGGAAAGACCAAATGCACTGTGAATAAAACTGACTGGATTGATCTCTTTAACACACGGCGGTCAGTCCTGGACCTAAAGAATTGACCTGCCGTAATGGTTGGATGAGTTGACAACCTTAACACCTCAAAATTAAGAGTTTCTTACCTTCTTTCCTCAAAAGCAATTTACCGTTTGATCGACTTATTTCACCGACTATACGGGCTGTTCAACTGTCTCTGACTTGCTGTAATTAGCCATTCAAACCCAGTGCTGATGTCTGCCTATTTGCACCTGGCCCAGGACCTGTTACCTTCTAAATACGTATAGTCTGCCTCAAATATCAACAAATTAATGAATGATTCATCTGATTTGTAGCAGCATCAGTGTCAAGAGTGAAACGTTAACAATAAAACAAATTGTCAATTGCTCACCAGTTGCTTTGAACTTATGGAAGCTCAGCTGGTCTTAAACATATTTCAACTAAAAAAATCAGCGCTGAGTGTCTTGTGAATCGAGGTAATTAACGTGGGAATCTAGCAACCAGCATGGTACCCAAATTTTAGCCAATGAGACCTCGCACTTTTGCCTTAAAATGTCAGTGAATTTTATGACAATGTGCTTAGCAAACATGTGAGGCTTCTGATTGACATCATGAATAACAACATGTCACATAATTGACAACGATTATTGTCACAGCCATCAATATGCATTAACACGGAGTTGAAGACAGGGATACAGAAGCTGAGAAAAAATTACCCTGTAAAGAATTGGTGATAGAAAAAATTGGAAGGCAAATAAAAATAAGTAAAATTAGGCAAAACGCTGTAGGAAGAGTCAGAAAAAATTAGATAGGCGAAGAAAATTATGAGAAGCTGAATGAGGATTAAGAAATTAACGTTTACCTTATAAATTATAAATTTTGGCGCCACATGGTAAAACAAAACAAATCGGAACCTGTTTACCTGCAAAGATGGCTAGTTGACGCTAACAACTGAAATTGGTTTATCAATACTGCTGTAAACTATTTCGTATCGGAGAAACGATGATAAATGAAACGACACGGGAGTACAAAACAATAACTGGAAATCTTTATGCACCTAAATTAACTTACCGTTTGAGTGGTGATATTATTTCGCTTGTTAAGCATAACATGTAGAGAACAAAATGGAAGAATGTTCAGACGGATGGATATAACAGTTAGTGCTGAAATGTTTGTGATGGTTTTTCAATGTCATGCTTACGTTGAACATGGTCTCACTCGCAAAGAAGGGGTGTTTACTATGCCTATCAGTGTAGTTACATACTGGTTTGTCAGTCGACCGTGTAATTACTTTGTTGCCCTTCTGGAATAGTCATTATGGGTGCTATATATGAAATAACAGAATTTGCTTAAGCACTTTTTAACTGACGTTAGGTTCTGACGAATGACGGCTAAGAATCCCAGTGGTACTTAACATAGTGTTCATTGATGTTTTGTTATATCCAACGGGTTCGATGGATGCACAGCAGTTCTGATTAATTTATACGCATTCGTTTATGGGTTATTGACATTGTTGTGATACCTAAAAGTATCTGACATTATTTGTTGACAGTATGTTGCATATAGCTGTAGGCACTCTTTCAGAGATTTAAGGGAGTAACTATGTCGGCGAACTAGTGTTGTGAGTCAAGGAAACGTATGGCGCAGAGGTTGCTTATTCGGAAAACTAACACAGGTGAGGTGTGCAAACAGGACAAGAAACATAAACACCCATCTGCCTATGACAATCGTCCCAAAAGGTCCCGGCCACCACAGACGCTAATGCTCAGCTAATTCGTGTAGCAAGAACTATTCCATTGCATACTGCACTACCGTTTTGGTGTGATGTTTCTTCCTGTGCTTTTCATGCGGCTACTTTGCTGGCAAAATCCACG
Organism: Paragonimus skrjabini miyazakii; assembly: GCA_014338405.1. Lineage (NCBI taxonomy): Eukaryota > Metazoa > Platyhelminthes > Trematoda > Plagiorchiida > Troglotrematidae > Paragonimus > Paragonimus skrjabini miyazakii. The sequence continues at coordinate 88,459 of JTDE01000015.1, forward strand.
CTGTCGCCCCACTACTGAGTAGTGGTGATGTGAGTAGTATGAGGCGATCGCTGGTCCTCATCAGACTATTGTTTAGACAATCTCCCCTTCATGTTACGTGATTTCCAAATTAGTAACATTGACCGATGCATATTGGTTTATGATAAACAGAAGGTCTATTCGAATAATCAAAGGAGCATGATCGTATTTCATCAAACAACGTCAGTGAGTCGTTCGCACGCATATCTGAATTATTTGTAGGCTAGAAAAATTCGGCCTAACTTTTAAGGTAATCTGTAAACGCATAATTATGTATAAGATCAAATTATGTTCAATCGATTTGTCTGGCTACTCCTTCAACAAAGTCATATGAGCACGGTGTTTTCTATTTGAACACTAATTTTATCGTCAAGTGACACATGGGATTAGTGTATTATTGTCTTCCTTCGTATGAGTAGAGAAACATACTAAGTAAGAATGAAAAGCAATCCAAAAGAGATTCAATCAGATTATTCAGGTGTAGTCTGACCATTGCCATTCAAAATCAAACATGTTAAACGAAACACCTAACAAACGGACCTGTTTTTCGTGTTTCTTAGTGATGCTAAATCGTTCAGTCATGCGTACCGGATTGCACGGCTGTGAAACAAAGACAATGATTGACTGATGCTAGTCTAGTTTGATCCGTCGAATATATTTACAGGACAGTAGTTAGGCTGATTGAACAAAGTTTGTCAGACGTCGTACACTTATGCAATAGAACCAACTTCGATGTGAATACGCGATTATGGAAGATTCACAATTCTGCCAAGCTGATTCCAAACCTATAATGGGAGAGAATGTAGGCGGATTTCAATAGCCTGCGGGCTTGTTGGCATAGGACCTCTGATGTAGTTTGATTCTACCTCAAAGACATGATAGACTGTTTTGAATAACTCAGCCGTGTTGATAAGACAACTGAACTTCACCAGGTACATAGTGCTTGTCCGTGAGTAGGTCTTTTTTCTTCGGGTTTTGTAAACCAGATCGTGCCCCTGGATGCATTAAACTGGTCGCCGTGTTATGCGGTCTATATGGTCTGTTTTCCACGTCCAAATAAGTCGGTAAACATAAGAGAAGGTAACATAAATAAGCAGCTTATTTTTGACTGGAGCACAAAATTGTTGTGGCAGTAATCTGAACTGGAACGTGAACTGCAGGGAAGGTTTCATTAATTACTACTCCATTTCTCTCTGTTTTGTTCTTAGTTGAGCATTAGCTAACTGCAAAAATACTTTCGCCTGCACACTGTAGTTTATGTGCCTCTGTGTGTACAAACAAACCGTTGCGGATAACGAGTTTTCACGTGTTTGACACAGAAATGATTATTCGGCCTATTTTGTATCAGTCTATCATATTAGCTATCGAATTAGATTCTTGTTTTACTTTAGCGATGAAAAACTAATACGGTTCGTATATTTTCCTGTCCAAATGGCCTTAAAATATACTCTCCTCTGTCTCCCGTATTTTTACGCCTATGCATAAACAAGTATATAAAACCAAGGTCCTTAGCTGCTTCAAGTTCTAAGATAAAAAGTTTACATCTACAGACATAGTTGAGGAGCTTCAATATTTCGTTGATCCTTTCGAGTTGTCTAGCAAACAGATACTGTCGTTTACATAACGTCTATGACAATCGATTAGTTTTCTCGAGCAAGTTGGTAAATTGTTTTAAGAGCCCTTGTCATCCATACTCATTCGCTACCAAGTTTAGTGATAAACTCACTTCGTCCTTTGGTATAACTTCACCGGAGAATGAAAATGTACACTGTATGTATAACGATAAAGCAATCCTTTTAACTCCTCTGTTGATGTTTTCACAGTGGTAACGGAATATTCGCATAGAAAGAATAAACGCAGTTCTTCTCAGTCCAGCTGTTTTGATGTCTCGATATTTTCGATAAGATCTCTTAGACTAAACATCTCTAGATTCAGCTACTTGCTTCAAATAACTCGGTTAGCTATTTTGACCTTGCGATTTTCTGAACGCCTGGAGGAGCATAGCTTAGTGTGGTCAACTAGAAGATCGTCAAGGACCTTATCGTCTGTAGGCGCTGCACCTTTCGTCAAAGCAAATTATCTGACCAATTTAGTTTGAGATACAAGGGGATCAATTCTACGACCGTTTGCTGGCAGTTGCGATGGCTATTGAGATCGGTTTACATTCACTCCCTCTATGTGTTCGAGGAAGACTGTGGAAAAATCAATAACCTTCCATGATCGCTTATTCATATTGAAAGTAGACCGATTATGCTACTAAATCGTCACTGTAACCTATGGTTCCTGAATTGTGTACTTTCATTACGAAGGTCCATGGATTTTAGAATACGAAGAGCACCTTGACAAGACCCCGATGGTAACTTTTGGGACAGATTTATCATAATGGTTTCACTAAAGTTACTTTCTTATCAAATCAATCATACTCACAATGTTTGGATTTCATGAGGTTAAAATTTTCACTTGCTCCAACATGCGGAAATACCCCTAAGAAGAAAATACTCACATACTCCTCCGGAGACGGTTCTAGTTGGAATAATTTTGTACTACATACGGAGTTCATGAATTAAAGTTTGTTTGCACGTCGTTTTCAAACACATCTGAACATAGTACTGCAGGAGACAGTTGCTACATAAAGTATACAAGTACATGATACTCGTACACTCTCATAGACACACGTTCCATATAGCACGCTGTCTCAACCAGTCATTATATATATAGTCCATTAATTAAAATTGAAAACAAACAACAAGGAAGTCTCGTATGCGTAGCACTCATGCATTTGTAAAATAATTCCAAATTCACACTTTCACGAGGAGGTCTCTGCAACGGGACTTTGCTTATTTAGAAACTTAAAACGATAACATCATTTCAGTATTTCGAACAAAACAAATAAAAGAACACTGTTAGATGTTAGTATTTCGTGTTGACTCGTAAGAACCAATAATACAAAAAACTTTCACTTTAACGCACTAAATAGTTGGGGGTGTATGACCGAAAGAATGAACAACAAAGCATTCAGCCCTGTGATCTGAACGACATTCACCCTAACCTAAGGCCATGACTGCCTAGAGTTCACAACTGTATAAGTTTGAATCGGTTTATCGCGAAGGCTTCTGCAAATTTTAAAAACAGTGAGTTATCGTGGTGCCCTGTGGTGATGAAGGCTGACGTCAAGTTCACGTTTTTAGCAGGATGTATCGTCTGATCGACAAAGCTGTGACCAAAGAGTGTCCGGTTGCGAAAGTTTTCTGTGAACCCTCCTGAATAAATGTTCTATTCTTGCGATCAATGTTCTACTGGTTCTGCTTATGTACTTTTCTCCACAGTTAAAAGAGGATTGGTATGCACAGTGTGATTTGATGCCGGTAGGTTGGTCTTTGATTGTAGGCATAGATAACCTGCAAGTGTGATTAAGAACTCTCAATTCGATAACACTAAGTTCGTTTCAGCGAACAGATAATTCGTCGGGTTGTTCGCGAAGTCCCGATATCCCCTTTGCAGGGTAGTTCAGTATATACCAATTTCGTAGAGATCTCATCATTCCTATGGCTTTTGGGTTTCCATTCGCTGCAACGATGAATAAGGCTTCTGAGGTGCCGATTTCTCCCCACAGTCATCCTAAACATTTCTAGTTTTTGCTTAACTCAGTCGGATGTGACAGAATGGTTGCTCAAGATTTTAAAAATCTGTGAGGTATAATACCAAAGACTAGCTGGAGTTTGCGGATGAGTTGCACCGAATCCATATCAAGAATAGATATATATGTTGTATAGATTTGTGTGTGGACTGATTGTTGTGGAAAATACCCCTATTTCCATTCGACAGATTATCTGAAAAACTTAAATTTACCGTGTACAGAGAACGTTAGCCTAAACTTCTGAATCACAACATACGGACAAGCTGACGGATCAGCCGTAAGTAGCGCATTACGCCCATGGTAGAAGGGCAACGAACTGTTAGTACTTTGCAACTCTCATATTATAGATGCAATGTAGAATATACGTTTATGTTTTCCAATGACCAGGAGATATTAGAACGATTTGTCTTGCGACCTAATGACACACATCTCGATTTCATGTAAAGCAGAAACTGGTGAAAGTCTGCCTTACCTGGAACTAATCATCACATGAGCGACGGACGAATCAACATGAACCAACAACATGATTCAACATGGACCAACATGATCTGGTCAATATGTGCGTTCGCCATTTTCAATTCGGTAAACTATAAGTGGGAAGATCGTTCACTAGAGCATGCCATATCTGCACATCCGATTGCGTTTAGCAAAGTCTATATATATTCGGGTCACAAAAGTTAAGCTGTCACATCTCCCGGTCAACTGAAACTCAAACGTAATTATATACGTGGAACTATGGAATTATTTTGAAGATGCATGAGTTATAAGCAGTATCCAATGAAGTATCGCAAACTATTACGCATGAACAAGTTCAGTTATCGTACTCAAGTTCTTTTTGCTCATATTTAGCAACTTTCCATATTCACTTATACTTACTTGTTGCTTTTTCCAGCGCTTGGTTTGTATTCAACGAACGGTTCATCAGCTGGACGTTGTGTTTTGTTAACTCACTGCTATTTATATATTGTTGAGGACTGTGGCCAATTTTCCCCCCGTCTAAGCCATCCGCTACTCTCAGGTTGATTGTCACAAACAATTAATTACTTTTTCATTTATGCTAAATCACAACCAAAGTTATCAGTCTATAAGATGTCGATATGTTGTTGGTTTCAGCCAAGTCTCAGCGATTTTGCATTCTGTTTTTTTTCCGTATTTATCCAAGTTTGTTAAAATAACCGCCAGCTCACAATTTTTGTTTGCCTTATGGTATGTGACAGATTTCAGCGTGGTAATCGAACTTCTAAACTCTGAATATGTGTAGCGATAAATATTCGGACGGATATTGTTTGTCGCATATGGAATGTCTCAACGATGTTTTGAATTATTATAGGATGAGGCCGAGGACATCGACGTTGACACAATTGCATATCTAAACTTATTTAATCGAAACAAAAAACAGAAACATCGTGGACCTTGTTCGACGTTGCAAATTAACGTTCTTCAGTTTCACTTAGCTAACAGATCAACAAAATAATTTTTGCTCCAATGTTGTAGATGTCAACGCTCTGCACCAAGCTACGTTTTGATTGGTCATTTCTAGTCATGCAGAAACCATCAGATCACAGCGTCTGATGTGAGCCTTGTACATATCAGCTAATCCGGTGTAGCCGCTTTATTCACAGTGTGGTGTAAACTGAATGATAATCTACGGAAAACGAGCTATCTGTTGGAATTTAGTCAAAACGAGAGTACTGTGTAATACATTTTATGTAAAGCGGTCAACTTCCTAGCGAGTCCTCAGAGATTGATTGGAACGATTGTGAATTCGTCTACAATCTTACAATCCGGTTACACTACTCTAGCACTTTTTCAGCAACCTTTCGTCCTAAGGGACGAAAAATTATCACAGAGCTTACCTTCTACACTTTTGGATATTCCATTCTCATCTTCATGTTTATCACATTTTATCGAGACGTCTGGCAACTTGGATTAATACTGCACAGTTCTTTCTGATGTCACTTGTCCACTTTAGTCAGATGCATCCTGTTATATATTAAAGTCGTCAAAGGTTACATGTTCATTCTGCTGTTTCGTCATACATCATTGCATACAGCATTATATAATTTGAATCCTCTCTGCATTTCACATGATAATCTAAAATGGTTACCGGAGTGTTTTCCCCTTTATATAATATGTTACTTTGTATTCGTCTTATCTCAGTTCAGACAGGAAAGTTAGTCTAGTAAAAAATCAGTGTTTGCTTTGTTGTAGTAATCCGTCTGATAACACTGAACACTGGGTACAGCGTTAATGTGATAGGCTGAAAAATGCCTAGAACACGCGAATTTCTCCGACCATTAATTGTTACGCTCAGTAATACTGTCTCAAACCAAGTGAAGCAAAGCAAACTTTTCCCGAAACAAATTTGAACAGAGAATTCAGAAACAGTTTATGCGCAGTGTATTTCTCGAGCACATTTCACTGCATCTCATCGGGCACATACAGCAGTCAATGAGTTTATGTAGCAAAGTTCAATGGACATTGTGAAGTTAAACAACAAAATCAACAACCACGCAAACACACGCACACTCACACTCATCCATACACATCAGTTACCAGGGCAATCCGACACTAACGAACAAGTTTTCTGTACACAGAGGGGTGGCTTCCATTTGCTAATTGCTATCGCCTTCGCGTGCCGGAGAAGCGCAACGTATCCGAAACGCCTTCTCCAGCTTCAACTGGGGTCGACAAGTCAACAGGTGTCGGGCGATCGATGACGCCGGTCCCTTGTGACTTGTCACATTCTGATTTGAGCCCGATATTGTTGTATCCATGAGTGTTTTGCGAATCCAAACTGGAATGTGTTACTTGACCCGATGACGTAACTGCTGCTCCGTTCTGCCTATGTAAGTGTCCCGGCACTCACACGAGAATTCGTAGATATGTAAGATTTAGTCCAGAGTTTTCGCAAATGGATTTCTTCTAAATTATCAAATCTGCGAAACTATTTATCAGTATTTCGTTGCGAGGTTTGGCGTTGAGCGGTGGCGGTGTTTTCGAAGTTGGTGTCGGGATTCGGGTGATGGTGACTAGCATGACCAGTTGAGCTGCATAGAAAGTGTATCCCATAGCCGCCGTGCGACAGGTTTTAAACAGAGTGGCAATGTCATCATCTTTGTATGGCAAACAGAGATAGACATTTAGTTTGGGAACCGTTGAACACATCGCGGCGGCCGGCTTTTGTTTGCTGAATTTTTCAACAAATGCCGATGGATAGCCATGTTCATTGAGCGTGGTTTTCAACAATAACATATCTGTGGCCAATGATACTCTTGAGCAAATTCTTCCTGTGCAATAGAAAAAGGCTCTCACCAGACTCCGCTTTTACTGGATCGGCACAAAACTGTAAAAGTTCAGGTACTGTCCAGTCCAAGTGTGTTTCCGATAGACAGACCGCGTTAAGCAACCGTTGTTCTGGGGCTTCATGAGAATATTCAAAAACGCCAGGGTTTCATTATGTTCGTGCTCAATAGTGAAGCTTATTTTGGAATTCAGCTTGTTAACTGAATCGAGCATACTCGTTTCCAACTCCTTGATACCGGTTATTATCAACACATCATCAACATAACGCCGGTAGAAATGAGCCTGATTGGTAGCAGCGCCAGCGTTTTGCTCCAGATGGGCAATACAAATATCGGCTAGTGGCGGACCAAGTGGACTGCCCATAACAACACCATCGATTTATGTATAGCCAGTTTCCTGGAAGTAGGAATTTAAGTTTGCTGTGCATAGTAGGAGAAGGCGTTCTAGTTCAAACGTAGGCAGTCCTATGTTCAATTGATGTGAGTCAGTATACTGACAAATTATATTGACTGTCTGCACTAGAGGGACATTTATAAACAAAGAGGCGATGTCCAAACTGGTCATATGTTTGTTGTTGCAGTCCAAACCATCAAGTAAATTGATTAATTCAAAGCTATCTCTCAAAGTTTTCCGAGCCACGGATTGTCTTACGGGCTGAAGAAGTTGGGCTAGCCCCTGTACCAACTTGCGTTGTGGTGAATTGGACATGGATAGTATTGTCCTCAGTGGTACATCAACCTTGTGAAGTTTGGACAAACCATACAGATGAGGAGTACATGAACCTCTAGGTGTAATTGGCTTTGCCGTTGACTGATCAGTAAAGTGTCCCTTCAGCAATGCTTGCCTTTCTTTGTTAATTCGTCGTACAATTTCAGCAGCATTATCTGCTGAGTCATCCTGACGGAATTTGGTTGTGGCCATTATTATTGGCTGCATCCGTGATATATAGTCAGCCTTATCCATGACCACAACACCGTAGCCTTTGTCTGGTTGTAGGATTATCAGGTTTTCATTGGTTTGTAGCTCGGAAAATGCATCAATGTTTCGGAGTCAGGATTTTGTTCTGTTTGGAGGTCGTAACTCTGTATTGGTGTTCAAGGTCGAACTTTGCTATATAAACCCAGGTGTTCGTCTTACTTCAAGGTAACTGAGAACATTCAAGTAACGGTTGCCATCTTCGGGTAGGTGAGATAAGGGGTGCCCGCATTTGATTTCCGGACGGACCATTTGGAGGTCAACTCAGGTCATGGTAAAAAGAGCTCTGTTAAATGTGATTGATAAAATCTCAACTTTTAATTATCTCAAGGGCCCAACTAAAGGACCATTATCCGTGGATAGTTTAGAAGCGTGACCAATGTGATGCTAGTGAAAACGGGTGACTCCTAACTAGACACGTAGAATTTGATCGTCAGTTTACGTCCAGTTGCGTTGAGACAATGGGAAAGTGCATGAGACGAAGACAACAAATCTGATCATTTCTTTATCATTCGCATGAGAATGGATTGCACAAGCATTTTGTGGAGGCCTTTAGCATGCTAAAACTACAATTCTGAGTGTCACGAATTCGGGGCTGGACAAAACAAAACCCCCTTCGCGTGCTCAAATTTGTGTCATTCAAAGGAAGTCTATTTTGCTGGAAAATCCATTAAAACAAACAAATAACAGACTGTAAAACAACGACTTTTGTAAACGTGAATCCCGCATAATGCAGGGAAACGCACGAAAACTAAGGCTGTTTTGTTTGATTAATTCGATCTAAGTTCTTCAGAATTTGCCAGGAATTCCTTTTGAGTTGCTTAATGCCTTCTTATTGATACAAAGTCTTGGAATATCAAGGCAGTTGTAAAAAAAACGCCAATTTCAAGCTTCAGATCCAAATCACTTTTAAGGCAGCCTCACATTCATTTATCTAAAGGTGTTCGTGTACCATTATATCAGTAACTGGAGTATTCTGCAGACATGACGGCATCTATATCTAGCAGCGTGTTATTTCTTCTTGTTTGTTGCATGGTTACTGGAGATGAGTGGCTATATCAATTCAACGAATCGTACTGGAACAAGCGACTTTATGCGTTGACAGTTTTGCAAAACTCTTTTCCCTTGAGAAGTTGGAGCTTTTGTTGAGCGACATTCAAACCCAGTTATTTCCTATTTGCCTGGAAAACTAAACGATTCTCGACAGGCTCCGCTCTTTGAACGTGATGTTGTAACTAACTGTTGGCTGTAACATAATCACTCACAATTAGTCCCATAAGATCTTAGTACGGTTATTTAAGGTAGGTTGTGGTAGAACTGGACAGTTTGAGTTCCTAAAAGCGTCACTTCTTCCTCAACGAACGTTTGCCACCCAAACAATCTTCGTAGCATCGTCTATAAGTGTGACTGACCTAACTTCTGTAGTCCATCTCCTCTATTACATGAACGAATTGCAGTAACTGTATCCAACTCGGATCATATAGACACGTGGATCGAATGGATTCGAATGTGGAATTGTGGGTTCTTTCGGTTAGTAGTCTAATGTAATTTTTTGACGATAACTTTCCACGAGTGTGATAGTTGTTTTGGCTGGTCAAGGTTAGGCATCTCCGCTAAGTGGTAATGCTTCCCATATTGAAGGGGAATCCCATGAACACGTTCACCATCTAGTCAAATTGCTTGTGACTAAACTTTTATATTATAATCAAATAATGAAATAACTTCATCACTAATGATATCAGACATAGTTTTTGCTTGCTTGTGGAATGTTAAACTACTATTGCTCAATTCAAAGATGAAGGCCAGTAGAATAGCTAAATTGGTACGTGTCCACATGTACAAGACGAATGAGCAAAAATGCACACACGCCCAAGCATACAAACTGACCTTGTTAAATCGATGCAACCGGTCATCAAAACTAGCCAATGTTTACGTCAAGTGCATCTGAGATGAACGATCAATTAAACTAGAATGACCAACTGCGAAGTGTTGACGCGACCGGTTTGAGAAACTGTGATCCTAAAACTACCTTCAAGGTGAATTTGATGTACTTCCCACGGATAATGAGGTTCTCTGAGAAACCACATCACAAACGTTCCTAGACGAGCCAGAGTAGCTGCAACACTCTTGGTACTTACTAACTGTGGGGTTAACAGTGGTTGTCAAGTTTGACCGGAATATGTAAATCCTTGCCGAAGACTGATGTGGTCTGCTGTGATTTCCGTAGCATTCAACTTTTCCATAAACTGTTAGAGGGACACACCTAGTTTACTAGTTCGAACCCAACGTGAATAGACGCTACACTCGGTTGAGGGGGTGTGATATAGATCACAAACATAAAAATATAATCTTCTAAGGCCAGGAAAATTCTGGTTCAAATTATCAATCTCCCTGTGAGTAAGTTTAACGCTCTGCCTGGAAATCAGGTGTAAGTTCTGTAGAACATCGTTCTGTTCTTCTTGTCGTTGCAACACACAACGAAGGGTTGGTGATTGGTTGAGAATCTTATGAACTACAAATAAGTTTATTTTCTGACAGTTGCTTGCACCTCTCGCATTCCCCGAAGCCGCTGAAGCAGCTTTATTCGTGAAGATCCATCAAATTCAAGTTTTGTTTCAGTCAGACTTTGCCAGCATTGCATACCTTTGCGGGATTTCAGCCGCGATCACGCTTCCCTGAACAAATTGTTTTGACTACTGTGTCCCCGAACTTACATTAGCCAACACTGACTTGACATGCACAAACTCTCAGATACACTTGCTTTAAAAAAGCGTTTAGATTGTTCAACCATGTCGAAAGGAACCGTAGTAACTGCCTTGCTAAATCCAGTCGAAAACCACAGGATCAGGACCTCCCTCTAAACCAGTCACATAAACTTCTAAAATTGCTAAGCCACCTTTTGATTACTGACAAGTAGTAGAGATGTTTAGTTGATATACATTGAACAATCCTCACGAATGGGTGTAAATTCTGCATTCTCCTATACATCTGTCAGTCAACCCCATTCAAAAAGTAGCATCCTATTAAAGTTTCGCCCCCGTTAGAACTCG
>JTDE01000015.1:103222-119383 GCA_014338405.1 Paragonimus skrjabini miyazakii
CGATTAGGACTTCCTAGACAGGTCGAGATCTCCGATCTCATTAAACATGCTAGGCGGTGGCGATGATATGCACTACTGACGAGCTCTAATGAGAGCGAAACTCGAGTCTAGTGCTTCTTTTCGAAAGGGGCCGACTGGAAAGTCTATGGGGATGCGACAGCTGCGATCAATTGTGGGTGATGCTCAACTTGAAAATTAACCAAATCCCCGACTACTCATCAGAATAATATTCCTTGAAAGTAGACCATAATTTTTTGTTTGCCGACGCTACGATCGATTGGCGTAAGGTGCAAGGTGGACAGATGATGATCTGGCGTAGACAAATGAAATAGTTCATGAAGAGGTTAGGCACTGTAGATAGGGTTCCTCTCCCGGGTTGGAGCCCTCGCGACTCAGAGAGTCTTTGGCTAACCGAGCTCAGTGGCGTGAATGTTGTCGTTGTTTGTCCGAGTTGTCCGTGAAGTGAGTGTACTTAATGACGCGGGACAGTGAAAGCCGTGAGAAAGGTGTCTTGCTGATGACGCCTTACTTCCACTTACAGCTTGGTTGTTTGTCTGCAAGGTGTAGGCACCTTGATGTCGTATGTTTGAATGTAGACGTAGTTATTTTTAGTGGTTAGGTGCCCTACCCTCTCCCTTTTTTCTTCTCTCTTCCTAAACAGGGTTTGTTTCTTCTTCTTCGTGGTTGTGTGACTGTTAAGCATAAGTGTGAACCACTGATGTATTGATGTCTATGATGATGATGATGATGATGATGATGATGATGATGAGACCATAAGTAACATCCGACTTAAGAATCGCGTTTTTCGAATTAGGCTCTCTCCAAATAAAAGCAACTCCCTTGAATATTCCGATTATTGGATTAAGTTCAAAGATTATTCCACAAGAAAATTACATTATAACGCAATCGCTGTATGCAACATGGAGGATGCAAATGTCACAGATGCGGCTTTCCAGAAATGCTCTGTGTTACGGTACGTCTTTGCTGCTGGATGCCCAAAGCTATCCAGGAGAATATTTTCAGCTACCTACTTTTGTTTTGTCACTGGATGGAGCTGCTGGTTTGTTAGGTCGTTTGGTTTGGCGCATACGAACTTTGTTCGGCCACCCCACCGCCAGTATTGATCTACCAAACTGGGGAAATGAAGGAGTATAGTAATATTCAACTTGACCTGGTTGATCAACTAACAGTTAAAATAGGGATGGGAAGATTGAACTAATACTGACAAAAAGATGTTTACCCCTGAAATCTATCCTCCTTATCGGTTAAATTGTTCAAGTTTGCACATTATGGACTGCCTCCTACAGATTAGAATGTACTTATAATAAAGAATCTCCGAAGACACATTGGAATGTCTTACGTCGGTGTGACACATCCCACCGTCAAGTCCTTTCAACGTCATGCCAGAAACGAAAGAGACTCATGTCTAGCAAAAGTCGATTAACGGTCTCAGCTTTTGCGCACTTTCAAACCACTTTCGAAAATGAAGATGGAGGTTTTCAAGCAGTATTTGCAGTCGGAATAAGGTAGAATGAAATTGAATGTTGTATTGAACCTAGTCAAAACACAAGCTCACTTTCCTAACGACCCTGAATGGTATGTTCAGAATTATTCGTGTCATTTTTGGTCGCAATATACTATTATCGCAATATACTGTTATCGCCAGGCCCAAGTTTTTGTTGTTCTAGATCTAAATGTTACCGATTAGATTTTGTGGTTCACTTTGAAGACCTGCACCAACAACAGGATGGATTCGTTCCAACTTCCATATTCAACGCGGAACAATGCGTGTGTACCTTGGGAAACACGTACTACAAGTAAGTGAATAGCAAGGTACCGAATTGCAAACTATCAAGGCTGGAAAATTTAAATGCTGGAAGAAAGCTGGAAACTAAGATGAAAACTTTAAAAAACCGGATAAATGATCCGCTTTTCTTTTACCAAGTAAAATCAATTATGCTGACAAAAGGTCGTCTATATTAGCTGATAAATAAAAATTTTAAGACAGAAAGTGACAAGAATAGAACAACAACTATGGGGAAAACACCCGAAATACTCCGTGACATGATACAGTCAGATTTGTTGAAGCTTTCGAGTACATCAGACCAAGAGGGACGGTCATTCATCACCTCTATAGTCTCTCTAAAGTTCACCAAGTCGAAGTACCCTTTAAACCGATTTTTGCCAAGTACAATTCTCACCTTGTCTTAGCTTAATGGCTAATGGAACTGCTGGAACCAATCAACTCGCAACCAACATCATTGAGTTTAATAGACATTTATGACTTCGTCGACTCAGTGAATTTATGGATATATGGAAACGCAAAAGGTTCTCCTTGGGTGTAACCTCGTTATTCACAAACATGCGGTTAACAGAAGAGATCGATTATCTGTGCGTCCACATTAAGAACAGTTAACTCAACATCGGTATTCCTGTCTACAAACTGAAAGCGGTATTATTATTTTTCAAGTCAAATCTCTGGTTTCCATTCAGTAGAAAGTTCTATATGCAGAACAATAGCACAGAAATGTTGTTGGTTAGATCCATTGTTCGCAGGCGTATTCATAACCAAACTAGAGACTAATGAGCTATTACATGTCGCCAATAATTGTTCTCTTTATAGCCCTAGAATGATGAATTTTTTATGTAATAACTGATAACCGCGACACTCAAACTGCACTAAGTAACCTCAGTCATGTGCATCTCAGCACTTTTCTTAATCGTGGAATTTGAGGTAAACAATCGACCAACACATGCTTTGTGAATTTGGTAGATCTGTTCAAAGTGAAAAACGTGAACTGGTCAGTGAATGCACTTTCTCAACCTAGTTCTTTTAGAGTGCAAACCTAATTTTGTCATCCACTAAACAAGTAGAGCTCAGAAGAAAAACACATCGGGTATCCTTTCTGATTAGCGTAGATAAGTTCAAGTTAAGCTAAGCCGAAACGGATGTGTCCGAGAATGAGGCATGAGATCATTCAGAAAGTGGATAAAAAGACGATTTTATCAATGTTATACAGTGGAAAAGTTATCACCAACATTGTCAGGCGTCGAGTTTTACTGCATTTACCAATACCTTTCCTGCTGCCTGCCGGGTTCTGGTATCACACTTCAAAGATAACTTGCCTGTTTTCTTCCTCCTTTTGAGTTTGTTGTATTACCTATCGTTTTTAAATCGGCTACTTTCGGAGAGTCACAAGGCGGGCTATCGAAAATGATTCGTGAACGGTTCGACGATGCCAATTTCCGGTGCGAACGGTTCCCATTCATTTGACATCCTGATGAACCTTTCCGAGTCACCAACAAGGTTCTTCAAGCCCAATCCAAAGCTGTCAGAGTGCAACTGTTATCAATAACAGTGATCGGTTTCATCAGGATGCGCAACTCACATCTGTGAGCCTAAGCTGTTTGTACAACCCCTTCACTTTCCTTGGACACAATTCACAGCCACTTGAAATTCGGTCATCTGTAATCCATGTGACGTCGAAGAACGCGTGTCTTATGGCTTGTATGTGTGACACACCGATGCATTCTAAAACACTTTCACCCTAATCCAGTAGACTGTTATTCACCCCATTACTGCGAGTTTAAATGAGTTGTTTGACTTGTTCTTATTTTCGTTTATAACTCGCACGCACCACGTGTACTTGTGGAAGTCCAGGGAAACTTATCGGGAATAGCTGTCTGAGTAATTGACTTGTTATGAATTCCACGAGATTATGGAAACCATAGACGCCAACTTGTCAAAGCTTTTCAGACCGAATCTGTACTACCTCTGTACTTTCTTTGACGAAATTCTTTGTATCAGATCAGGGAGTATACGTACAGCATCAGACCTATTCAATGGGAAGCTGCTATCAATTGTGGGTGATGTTTAAATTGAAATAAACCAAATCCCCGACTACTCATCAGTAATCAATGGGAAATCTCAAAAACTACTGAAGAACTATGCTTTAAGACGATTGTAAGCAGCAGTGCTTTGCCATTTGGATAGCAATCACGGCTGTTAATCACCTTGCACTCACTTTTGGCTGTTTACTTTACTCTTTTCATGTGCCGTCAGTAAATAAATTGTCAAAACGTGGCAGTTCAAATGTTCGCTATAAATTATTATCAGTTGTGACGACAGTATGTTTTCTTAAAGAATACTGTATAACAAAGTTGTTTTTACTAAGGGAGGCAATGATACAAATAAAATGCTGCGAAGAAAGACTGGCGGCACTACCCTGATTAACGGCTACAAGAGAAGAATTTATGCCTATGATGATGAAATTGACATATTCTCGCTGCTTCAAAACTAAAGATTCTACAATTTCCGGTGAGTAGCACATGATATGCACTGCTGTTGTTTACAAAACCTTACGAACAAAGTAGTCACTGTACTTCTCAAAAAACGTCAACGTTTGTCTGATCATTTCAACCAGCACACCATCCAGATTGCAATGATTGGATGCTGAATGTAAATAGGTGCAAAGTGGTTTGCAGATAGTAAGTTTATCTCTGTCCAAACCCTCCTGGGTAAACAATTGTGAACACTTATGTGGATTAAAATATCTCTGCTAAATCTACTTACACTTATCACATTGCTTCGAAATCGGGAGTCTATACAAAACCCGTTGTAGGCAACTGTCGGTATATGTTTTACAAGGATTGTAAAGGCGAAGATATTTTACTAACTTACAACAAATTCTATCCGATACGCTCTTACCATCATTTCGACAGATATACTCCTTTAACTTCCTATCGGTTGAAATTATTCCGATCTATGTGGATAACGCGCAAGAACCATTCGAAAGAGGACCTGAGGTTGAAAACGCCGCAGTTATTGAACTGATCATGAGCTTTGAAATTACCACTCCTCAGGAATGACCTCACACGTTCGAAGCTGAACAAAAGTTGTCGGTAGACGAATCTGCGAGGTTTTTCTTGATGTGGGAACATGTTTCATGTTCCTTAATAATAATAATTCTAGAACAAATGATACTTTTACTTCGTCAGATGGCAGTCGCTATACGGGAGGAATATTGTATGCAGTTCTTCGTAACTTGCTCCCCTAATCTAGTTAGTGGCTTAAGCAGACTTGTTATTTTAACCATACAATATTTACTTTATCTGCGGCAACGTTTTCGCATGACCTGTTAAATATTAAACAGTGTGAAGACCAGTGATGACAAATGTATACAATAAACTTGATATGCCTCAATCACTGACTGCTAACTTGCAGTCACTTATGCTTTTACCTACCTGTCCACAACATTCTGCGAAAAGTTTCTGCAGGGTATCTATTTTAACTCTTACGATCGTTCATTGCACGTTGAAGAGCAAAGCCGGCTTGGAACTATTTTGAGAAGATACGTCCCAGGAACACTGCAGAACTCAAGCATGGAAGTAATACACATTTTTACACAGTTTACAGTGAACAATTCCTGAACGTTTTTCCAGATGTAGTGGTATTTAATCGTAATGTACAGAAAAAATGAGCTGTAACTGTTTTGACGTTTTGCACAAGAAGTTTTCTTTGTCGAATCACGTTTGAGGAATTTACAAAATGTTTGGTAACAAACCAAAGTACTTCTGTGTCAAAACCGAACACCTAACTTATCAGTCTAACTCACTGAGTGTGCAGTGTTCAACTTATCATGAAAGGCAAAAGAACAATTAATCCAAATATGCATTCCAATAAACATGATTACGCGGAACGAACAGAGTGATTGAGAGTTCACAGTCCAGATGATATGATTTCGTGAATTCACTTTTGTGCACACTGTGTTTGATGGCCTTATTTGCTCAAAGGGGATTAAATTTGTTAAGTTAGCAAATTGAATCAACAATCTAATCTAGCCTGCTTTCTGCAGCAATGGACAACATTCAGCTTGGTTTTCCAACTATGGATAAACTTATATAAAGTATAGAATTTCAGTTAGTTAAACAAAAGGTTGACTGCTAAACTATTCACTATCCTTGATTTCAGTCGAAAAAAACACCCTGCGAATAAAGAGTATGCAAACACCTGCCTATCTGTGATTAGACAAATGAAGTGCAATTAATTAACTATACTATTTTTAGTCTCTTCCAGAATTAGTTCTCAGCAGGCAAGTTTTAAGTCCTCAGTCATTCAATAAATCTGTCCAAAGCGAAACGTTTTTAATTTTCGACTGCAAAGTTTGATTTCTGTGCTTCATCTTCTACATAAATTCAACACTTTCAAAACAGCAGTTGGACACGTGATTAATCTATAATGTTTCACAGTAACCAGCCAGATCTGTAGCTTTTCACTCAAAAATATACCACGTGATTGATAGTGGTTTTCGGTAACTCTTTCACTACAAGTGGATGCTCTAGTCTCACTGTCCTCTCTTTAAATCTACACTCCATGAGATGATCATAATTCGTTCGGAAATACCCAGTGAAGTCATGAGAACGATAAAGCAGCGAACAAGACTTGTTTTCTGTATTTGATCATCGGGCTAATTACAACACATTAAATATGAAGACACTAACTGCGGTGAGTTAAAAAATCGGTCAATAGATATTATAGACTGCATGTTTGTTATCAGTTATGCAATCACTGTTCCAAATCGTTGGCCTGATTGATCGTGGGCCAGGAGAGATTAAACGTCCGCACGAACTTCTTCTGAGCATAGAGGTTGGGGTTACGTAATCGGATACTAATGGCCTCGGCAACGGCCAACATTAGGAATCTCATCACTCTTGATCGATTCCTTGGTACTCGGTAGACAATCTGAAAAGCATCTTTCTTGCTCTAATGACAACGAAACTCCAGTCTAGTACTTCTTTTCGAAATGGGCCGGCTGGATAGTCTATGGGAATGCGACAGCTGCGATCAATTGTGGGTGATGCTCAAATTGAAATAAACCAAATCCCCGACTATTCATAAGGAATGGTTAGTCAGTCAGGTGAGCAACAGTCGCGCTTGAATCCGTCTTAGACACACCACTGTTTAACCATGCAGGATGATGTCCACGCATTCTGTCAGACAGTCGCCTTGTAGTATTACCAATGTATGATGCTCGACACGAGCGAACAAGTGAGTATACACAATAACTTGTTGTAGAATATGGAAGTTTGTCTGTGAGTCGTGACGTGATAACGGGTGTTGAACGGAAACTCATGCACAATTGAGTGGTAAGGTAGGTTGTTTCAGCTGGCTTTCTGAGCTTTCTTGAGATAATGTCAGCCATAGGATCTCCCATGAAAGGAAGACTAATAAACGAAATTTTCTTATTCACAGAGAGTGGCTTAAGTTTCAACTCTACCGTCGACATCGCCTTCTGAATGAAACGCATTGGGTAGCCATTCTGCATGAACACTTCTTGTACAAAGTCTAGTTCAGCTTGTAAAGTGTCAGGGGTGCAGATCTTCGGGGTCCTACCCGTCAGACATCGTATGAGGTTTCGCTTTTGATTTAGCGGAACGAAACTGTCAAAGTGAATGTATTGGCCACTCCAAGTATTTTTTCTGTACAAACTCCGTTGGGTCGAACCATCTCTTCTTACTACGCCGACATCCAAGAAATTTATTTGACCATGATGACCAGATAATTATAAGGTCGCCCAGTAGTACACATGGTAGGTCGAGATAATATACTGTGGATCATTCAGTTCTAGGCCTTAATTAGATGGAAGTATCACATATCATTACAACGAAAAGTTGTTTCAAAAGCGTTCATTGAAAGTGAATTAATAAAAATACATCACAATAATAAACATGACAAACTACAAAGCCATTCAAGCATCCTGGTTAGTTTAGTTCTTGAAGGAGAGGCTATCTTCTCGTGAGTTGATACTGTGGCACTTTTCTACGGCTATATTTGCGACAATTTCCTGTAGCTCGTTGGGACCAAGCAAGCGTTAAATAAGACCTAATTTTGTAAGTGTGATGGTGTTAACCAGCTGAACACTAAAAATGTGGACCGTGTAATTCATAGTAATACATTGGACTGACACCATTTTTCTTCGTGGATGTGTGCTTTCGGCACCCATTGGTTATTGATACGAAAACCCTCATGGTCAGCTTCTGTTCACCGTGACTCTATACAGTATGCTGCAATGCGAGTGTAGTAAAAAATGGATAGCCGAAGCTGATACATTGCGACAAAAATGAGTACAATCTTTCTTATTTTTGTGCCAACATTTCTTATATTCGGAAATTGATCAGCACACGTTTAACAAGAAAAGATATTGAGTTCAAAACTTCCTTGAGTTTGTCGTCTATCGGAATGCGGAAGCTGTAATAGACCGTGGATGGTGTCAAAAATATACGAATCAAACACTCAGCTACTCACCGACAGACGCCCAAAGTTAAATTCAAAAACTCCGAGATATTTCTTTGATCTACTGAACGCTTATGATTGGTTTTCGGTTTATAGTCAGTCGGACAAAAGTGAACTCAACAGAGCAGAAAAGAGCGGTAGTACATAAACTCATTCAATTTCTATTCGGTCCTTGATTTTTACTCTCACATTCAATTCACAAAACAAAATTTCCTTGTTCACCTTTCATCGTTCTGAAGGAAGTTTCTTACTTGTACAAATTACAGCAAAAAACAAATTTGTTTTAACTAGAAAAGTTAAAAAAATACTTGATGGGTGCATGACACTCCAAAAGACACATGATAGTGAAAGATTTTTCTATGCGTGCACTTTTCATGTGATTTGTTTGCAAATCGTGGGGAAATATAAAGCTGTGTGTTGAGGTTGGCAACCAACTTTATCGACAAACTAAACAATGAGTTTTCCCATTGGGGAACCCAAAGGACGCAAGCAGGTTTTAATGGAGAAGCGAACTCGGCACACCCTTTTCCATTGGCTATCCCAAAATCATATCTGGAGACAGGTTTGGCAAGGGAACATTCAGTAAGATGCCAGCGGTTATCTTTGGAAATAACTTATTTTCATAATCTGAATGTAATACGGCTCAGATTTTATTTCAGTGCGAACTGTCGTTTTTCACCGGGCTAACTTGAATGTTACTACATCTCAAAAACAGTTGTCTGCCAGTATCCGGTCAACTTGTCTGAGTGTATTCAAAATAACCCCTTATTACTTCCTCACTCCCTTTATAAGCGTGATTCATTCCTAACCGCTTTTGCTGCAAATGAATCTTACCGACAAAATGTATTTTTCAAATACTGTGTACTACTCGTAGACTGAATTTTATTAAAATTGCACTGTTAAAAAGCAAGCGTTTTCCTTTGAGAGCTAACCAGGCTAATAATATAGCCTTCGAAGTACCCTTCTTATGGCCAGACAGGTAACTGTTATGTTAGTAACTGTCATTAGTGTAAGTCGTTGTCTAAGTGGCTGATAAGTACTAACCAAGGGGAGCTCCTAGGCAGAATTATACGACTTAGTCGCTATGGTTAGCAGAAGTTGGTGGTTGCAGCAGATGCTCAGTCATTTCGGAGTAATATGTGCACAGTCGGCATGACAATCGTTCACTTTTGTCTGTTTTTGGACAACCGGAATGTATTTTTGTTACATTTAGAGACTGCCACACACTGTCTTTTCTCCGTCTACTGAACCCTCGCACAAAGAGGTGGTAATCATCCTGAACCATAATACTAATTGAGGGAGGTCATTTTCTCACCTTGCGTGGGTGTGAGTCAGTTAGGCGAGTTCGCGATGAGTGTCTTGGTATCTGTGTTAGGACAATTCAATAAAGCCATAGACTTCAGCTGTGAACAGCAAATGAAGTCATTTAGCCGGATAGAAGTTCGCAAAACTGAAAATTACTTGGCACAGCATGCAATGCTAACAGAAGATTCGGTTCGAAACTTGACTTCATTAAATGGGAGGATCATCCCAAGGAAAGAATATGTTAGTAATTAAATGAGCTTGACTCAAGTATCGTTTTACGATTGAAGTTTAAAACTGTTACCGTTTTATACCACAGTACTAATCAGTATTCGTCATACGGTCTAGTGTTTGAACAAATTTTCAACTCAGAGTTTTTCTGCCTTCAGAGTGACAAATAATTCCTCTGAATCCAAATTCAACCGTGACAGTTTTCATTATGGCTACTAGGCATATATATCGTGCATACGTATATTCAAGTGTTTTACGCCTGTGATAACATTATGACAATCTGTGATGTTAATAACGTTGAACAGGTACTGCATCAAGAAAGCTACTTATTTAATCAATGTAAGTTTATTACTGGGCAATTACTCATAATTACAGCAGCAATATATCAGTAAAATGCAAATCCAGTAATAATCATTCCCACTTGCAGTATTCTTCATCCGAACTCAAATCATTTGCTCCACATGGAAGATTTTGCTTCAGATATTTTCCCTCACAATTTCGATCTATTTACATTGAAAACCTTCCACACGACATCGATCAAGCAATTTGGGTGAGTTGGTTTAAGTGTTATGTTTCTGTTATTCAAAAACGTTCGATTGAGACCTGAAAAACAATTGAAAACGGTTACATTCCTTCAGTAATTTGAAGAAAACAGTTAGAAGACAAACACTGGCAGGTGCTACCGTTTCATAATTGCTGGCCACTCCCGAATTAACAATAATGTAGAAATTTTTGTTTTGCTGCCTACAACACTGGGAGTTAGAGACAAGGACAAATAACGGAGGGTCAAACACCGAATACTATAGCCTGAATAACAGTATATATGTATAAATAAATAAAACGTGCAACCTATGCTGATAAGAACTAACTATACATACACCTTCGGTGACAGTGCTTCTATTGTTGATACTACCGGCATGCATCTTCTGGTGTTTCGTGATGAAGATTGAATACAGTAAATGAATTGCCAACATTTCTGATTGTGTATTTCTTTTTTATCAACGAAGCGAGCCAAGAGAATTTATGATTCTCAGTAAAAAATACTGTTTACAAAGGAGAAAGGCTCTGAACCCTGCACACAATTTAATGATCATATGGAGTAATACATTGACAGACGCTAAAGCGGTCAAGTTAACACTGTTTTGTCACCCATGGATAGGTTAGCCACACGGTTATGCCTGAGCACCGTACACAATCAGAGCAAGCAGTTGTATAGTAACTTGACACGAATATGGCTTTCTAAATCAATTAACTAATGGCCCCTTAATGACTAGGTTAAAGGAGACTTAATCGTGAAATGTGGGCTTCTACTGGATTTGAATCACCGACAGAAACCGTGTGTTTAGAAGTGACAAGCGTTTTGCTGTTTGAGGTAAGAAGCGTCGTCAGGAGCTAGGAAGTTTCAAATTTAGACTCATCTACCCATTCCACTGTCTCATATGAGATCCATCAAAAAGCACAGAGATTATTAATTAAAAGTCTCACGTTGGATAAAGGATTAGGCCAACAGAGGTCAAGTACGGTTAGGCGATTTTAAGTGATAATCAGTTGGAGTGTTTTTATCTGTGTAGAGGTAACAGTCAATTCAGCACACAATGTGATCTGAGCGATGACTATGCTGTGTTCAAGCAGTGCCCACAAAGTTTGTTCATTGAAGTTCTGAACAGCTTCTTACTGAAGATTATGGATTTTGTGCGTTAATTCATGCACGCCTATCGTAGTTGATTGTAATTTTCGCATTCAGGTAGACTTTTCAGCAGGTCACTTTGTAAAAGAGGTACAGAGCTGTAGGTGTACATTTGACAGGGTTGCCTAACCTGATTTCTGATAGGACATTTACTAACGGACCGGCAGCGAAGTCTATCTGGATAACTTGCCCACTGAAAGCATTCATGACGAATCGCGTACACTTATTAAAGTTTTAGTTTGCATGTTTTCTATGTACATACTTTCTTAAAATAACAAGGGTTTGTTCATATATGGGTTATTTTGCACAGCACATATACGAAGTGTTGTGTCTGCCTCAAACAAATATAAGCAGTTGCAAAAAAAAAATTTTGTCCGGCCCATCAATTTGAAAATGGTAGTGAGTATCACGCGCATAAATTCCCATCTCTTTGTTGAGTGGAAGGTCGGGTTTTCCATAAGATCCGTGGAGATAACTGACCTAGTCCTAAGTTTCATAACTGGCGTTGCTCTCTACGGATAAACGTACAAAGCTGGCTCGTTAGTTCAAAGCTATCTAAGACTGACAACCGGAGTCTTGGGGTGGACTCTAACAGAACGCTGACGTATGTGGTTGGCTAGTCTAGTAATTGTGCATCATTACTGGTCTTGTAATTATGTTCATTATGTTTAGTCTTCGGCCAAGTGCTTGCCGGAGAAACATCAAATCACCAGAAATCATTATAGATTCTGCAGTGACCAGTTTACGATCTTTAACCTATTTGAACTATATTCCACAGACACGGCCGATCAACCTGTACGATTCAGCCAGGTTGCTCGATTAGTAGGAGTTGATCAAATACGTAGCGTTGGTCTTTGCATTAACCACATCGGTTGCTACTCCCGGATGCTTCTAGGCACCCGCCGTATTAGGCAGCCTATATAACACGTTCCACAGAGCAACGAAACGGTACACACAGAGGCAATGCATTTTTTAACCGTGGACGCGATTTGGTTTGAAAATAACTGAACACGACGTTCAGTTGCTACCCTAGGTCTCTTGGTTATGTTTTTGATAGTGCTATCACCCATGTAGAACAATGAAATATAAAGGCAATTTTATGAACAGTCTGCTGATTATTCACATTTGTGTTTATTGGGAATACTGTCTATCTGTGTTCCGTTTTACACTTTAGCTGCTCCGGATATTATACATATTGAATTGCAACTCTTTTTTCTAGCAAGTCATCCGAGCATATTTCTTACAGCACTTTCTGTGTGAATTCGGCTTAGATTTACCTTTCGTTTCAATGAAACGGAAATATTAAGGTTTGTATAATGTCACATGTAGGTTGCCTTGGAAGGCACCCCCTTTGTATTGTGCCGTCTTCGCTACGTGAAATAAACATATACAAAAACGCGATAATTGCAGATGCTTCAGGCCCCATGATGATAAGAACATCTTTTGTGAACAGAGTTATAATGCAGCAGTGCTTCCCCGTGTTCTCTTAATTCATTTATTAAGCATTATATTAAGTTACATTTATAACAACAGAGACGGGTATGAAGAGATTTTGGGTTGTTTAACTAGAACGTCATTCACAACCGATTACGACTTTTCTATTCATCTTTCGAAAGGAAACGATATACCTGAGTTCTGTTTTGTTAACACTCTTAATTAGTGCATACCCAGAATACAGGCTTTATCTGAACACCAACCACGCTTCCACGGGGTGATCATGTGGACCACTACACCGTTGTCTTCATATTATGGAGGGCTAAATTATTAGGTGCGAATTAGCAGCTACACTTCCCTCAGTACGCAAACCTATTGACAGCTAACAAAGTCACCATGTCGTTGGCTCTAATCTATGACCCCACGACCAGAACTTCTCTTCAGGTTGTAGTTACAGGAACCGGTAGTTTTGAACGGTAGTCCAATTAATGCTAAGTAGTGGATTTCAATTAATACAGGTGACCAAATCTTTTGTACACCCTCAGACAATTTAGTCAAAGTCCCGTACGATTAATCCGTAGTAGGAAATACTTCATCAGCAGTTTTCCCACAGATATTTGCAATCACCAGGTTAGGAACGTATTATTGGCTAGTACGGAATACGTCCCGAGCTCTAATGAACAGTCCGATGTTTGCCATTTTAGTGCTTATGAACACATACCGTATGACAGAAATTACTTTATGAACCACTGAAAATAACGTGTTTCACTAACAGAATGCTGGATCATCCGACGATAGGTGTGAATTTGAACCAACTGTGGGCTTTCAGTAGGAAACGGTTCATTTCAAAAGGGCCCAAAATAATTTTAGCGGCTCCTCTGCTTCGGTATTACGTTTATCATGAAGCAGAGGAAAATGTCTCATTAAGATAGGCGAATATTTTTCGAACTATCAACAGTTTTCTCAGTGGTCAAACTTACGTATCACTTACGCGGAGTATCGATAATCGCTACTCTACTCTACTATGTTCAGCTGAAGTTCCAACTCACACAGTTCTGACTATGTGCATTGCTAGTTAGGTTTGGAAAATTTGCCTTCACACTTTGGATGTTAATATGTTGGAAACAAAATTGATAGTTCGTACATCAGTCCTGGTACAACTGCGTTAACTGACGTACGCATCATACGCAGTGTTCTGGTTTGCATCTCTTCATAGGTGAGCAGTTCAGCTTAATCAAACATTTGATGACACCCGGTGGAATCTGATTTTCTTATCTTGAATACTTGACAGAAAGATAGTTGTGTACGACTCCAGTGGCTGTCTTCATGATCAAGTCTCACTGCTCACCAAAGTGATCTGATGTTAAAGGGGGGCCTGTTAATTTGCTGCTGTGAGATTCTACCGGTGATAAGTGTTTGGACCTCTATCTTGGTAAATGTCCGCTTTTCTATGGCCAACTAAATTCTACTGTCTCATAGCTATTGTCAGCAATTGCGTTCACAATTTTTTAGTGTACTGTTTCTGTTGGTCTCATTCAGTAGAATGAGGTGTGTGACCTTTCTGGCTAGCTGATCGTAGTCACACTGAATAGATGACGGGCTAGCAGGTCATTTCTACATCCAACAAGAGGATTATTGTTGTTAACTAGTGACGGACAATATCAAGCTTAAAAAGTAGGGAGGCGTGATTACTGAACAAAACGGTGACAGTGTTTGGCGTCTAAGTTGCTGCTTCAAATGTTTGACTCGGTTGATGTGACCTATGTGGTGAAACCTATAGTTTGCTAGTTGAGTATTTGCAACACTGGTAGTAGTATACGCGCTTGTGTCTGACGTGAGTTTTAGGGTAATTTCACAACCAAGTGCGCAGCCTGTGCCGGTTGCCTTGACCCACTGAGTGCGTTGCTTGTGTACACGTGGGTGGTCATGCGTATATAACGTTCTAATCTGGTCACTGGGGCTAAACAAAGCTGCAACAAAATATGTACCATTGATTGGCTCTAATGAAAAAAAAGCTAATCCGGTAGCTGCTTTGGAATTGAACTAACCAACGAGCCTATCTGAATTCGAGGACTTTGATTAATAATAGATGGAGCAGAAAACTACTCAGACGAAGTTTACCCGATAGATTAGGCTAATTAACCCATAAGAACTTCAAAAAAATATTGTCGAATAATTCATTGTGCCTTACGACAAAACCCCATATGACAAAGGAACGTTCAGCCACTAGCTGTCGCCTTGATGTCTTTTTTGAAACTTGCAAACACTAATTGTTTTTTATTATATGCAGTACTGACTGAATTTTGTCCACTTATGTTCTCGATTCAAGTTTTGTGCAGTGTTTACTTGTAAAGCCATCCATAATTAGTACAATAGTTAGTTGAGTCCTAATCAAAAGAACACCTAATTCAATTGAATAGGTTCAAGTGGGTTTTGTAGGTCGAACAAAGTGGAATTATGTATGCCAATTTTCACACGCTTCTGAACTCGTCTTCACAAAGTCGTTTAATGAGGTCATCCTAATCAGTAAGTGTTAGATTCGTGTAAACGTGGGAACTGCAGCATTTCATTGCAGTCAGAATCTGGTTCAACTAGAAATTATGAAAAGTGGATTAACTGCGTTTAAAGTACAAATTTAACCAAACCAAACAATACTGATTAGTTATAAATAAAAGCGGGGAGGGGACCGTGTTTATACTGTTGACGTCTTTTGCTGTTGAGTGTGATACTTTCAGCGCTATGTTGGCCGACCTGCTCACGGAATACCTGGATAGTAACCGTATGTTTCCATTCATGTTTCCATCTAGTACGGTGAGAATATATTTTTAAATTGACCAGCCAGTTGGGAAAACCACAAACATCAACTGCTAATATTCACGCAAGCTTGATTTGATCGGAATGAATATACAAATGATGGGGTTGACATATAATAGTAAAATAATCAAAAAGACAGATTGAACTCAACGGATTGACTAAAATGATTCACGACATGTGTAAACAATGCTGCGATGGACGCACCAAGGCCCGAAAATTGAAAGCACGAACAAAAGAGTAGAAGGTTATTTCGTTCACATAGCTGAAATATTACCAAAGAACCTGAAAGCTTCGAGGGTGCAAAATGATAGTCACCGAACCAAATTAGAAGCGAGATTTACATACGATGGGCAGAAGACTGCATGCGGATCTGAATCATCATCATCATCACAACAGCCAT